>MU226705.1:666947-683913 GCA_018584345.1 Thuja plicata
TGCCAGAGATATCTAATCTGATTGGGTCCTCATCTGTGGTACCCATCCCAAAAAATACTCCATATCTACAAAAACCTTAGTAGGACCCCGCGGTACTCTCGGTCTGACAGGCTCGCCTCTGACTGGAAGTCATAGGATCCTATACACATCCTCCAGAATGATCATGATCTCTCCTAATGGAAGATGGAAGGAACATGTATCCTCATCCCATCTCTCTATCATGGCTAATATCATGGATCGATGGAACCTCAGCTGTGGTAGGACTGCTACCCAGGACAATCCCACATCTCTCAATAACTGTATCTCATCTCATTGTAGCTCAGAGACACTCCCTCTAAGAGATAGTAGTAACCCTCTGAAGGGATTCTCTCAAAGACAGACTAGATCCTGCAAGCACAAATATGAATCATATCAGTACTTCTACATCAAACATCTTCTGTACCCACCTGACCTGGTCAAGGTTGACCTTTTTGGGTTAGGGTCGACCTGCCCCCCCCAAAAAGGACATAACCTTCCCAGTCAGGGTCGACCTTAATGGGTCAATGTCAACCTTACTAGGTTAGGGTCAACCTTATTGGGTTAGGGTTGACATTCCATGTAAAAATATGAAATTTTTAATCATAGGCACTAGAAACATGAACTTACCTTGGGCAGTGGTTGTCTGCTGGCTAGGCGCTCCCTTAGAACCTCCATGCGGCTCGCTCAAAATTCCTCTCTCTTTGGCATCCTATCTCCTTTCCCAAACTCTACAAATGGTAAGAATGAGGTGGTAAGTGTCTCTTCCTCTTATTTATAGATAGTAAATTAGGGTTTTACTAGGGTTTCATTTGAAGTTATTTAGGTTAAATTCAAATTTTCCCTTTATATGCATTTAGATAGACATCTATTCTTTTCATCATAACTTGAGTTTGGTAGCTCCATTTTCAGTGTCGTCAGAGGTTTTGGAATCATGATTTAGATACCTAACTTATTAAATCATTTAGGAAGGTTTAGGATCCTTATAACTAGTTTAGGAAAGGACCTTTTCAACAAATTGCATATTTAGTGTATAGAAATCACCTTATCACCCTGTTTCACCTTCCATGAATTAGTAAGTTGAATCAGGAGGGCATAAGGGGCTCTATATACTTCTCAAGATCATAATAGTAAGACTTAGGTGCTCTTTGTATTTTTATTAACCTCATGTGTTGCAGGTTGTGGATACTAATGGTTTCTTGCAGGATCTTTGCATTGAGGACTTGGCTATATCTTTTTTATACTTTATGGTGTTTTCTTACTTTAGCTTGCATATTCACGTAGTATCATATCTAAGCTAAAGTGGGGCCTAAATGTATCATCTTAAAATGGAAGCACTTCCATTTCGATAGCTTTAGCACCCTCATTTAGTATGTTTTCATATTAGATTTGCATCTGTGCTTGATTATACATGTGTAGGTGAAATTAGGGTTAGGATCTTGTGGATCCTCCTAGATTTCCCTCTCCATGAATATTTTCTCTAGGTAGGACCTTTTTATTGGTCCTCTTGGGCCTCATCCTACTCTCTCTAGGCCTCTAGGCCTTCTTAACATTATGGCACATTCCCTCACCTTTCTAGGTCTCTCGCTGACCTGGGAACCTCTCAGCAACTTTCTGGTGACCTGCATGAAACCTCAGGTCAGGGTCAAGGTCGACCCTGACCTAGGTCAGGGTCAAGGTCAACCTTGACCTAGGTCCAGGGTGAGTTTAAAATAGACCTCTCTTGGGTGTTGGTCCCCACTTTCAAATTTGGAACTTATTGGGGTTTGAAATGTAAAATAGGTCCCCGGGTTTGGATGCGGAAGTGTTTTCTCTGATAATTTGAATTATTATGTTCCCTCCTTAGTTGGTGATTGTGATTAGACCATGATTCAAGGTAAAATTTGAATTTGGGCCCCATGCATTGCCCTAGGAAGCCTATGTTGAGATCTCTATATAAACACTCTCTTTTGCCTTCATTTGATCATGAGATGAAATCGGGAGGTGACATGATGAAATGGTGATGCAAACAAGCAAGATGATGATATAGAAGGACAAGCTAGGAGGACATATCATTATCTTCAATCAAGTATTTTGAGAAAAAGCTATGGTGGATCTTCATTGAAGCAAGAAGGCTCTCTCTTTAGATCTACTATTCTCAACATTCAAGCATTCAAAGGACATTATTATGGGGAAGAAATTATGGATTGTGAGTTGATAGGAATACTTTAGCCTTGGGGGCTTGGTATGCTTTCTTTGTCATATTCAAATATATTCATTGCTTTCTTATTTTCATGTTATGTTAGGATTGTTAATCTAGAAGATTAGATCTTGATATTGCATGTTTAAAGACTCTTTTCAAAAGAGCAATACACACACACACACCATACATTCTATATTCGGCTATTCATGGAGGTGGAGATCAGCAAAATGGGAGTTTGACTAAGGCAAAACCCTATATAGCCACCCCAAAACCCCTCTTTCTAGATATTTACAGGTGCTATTTTTGGGAGTTGCAAGTACATAATAGTAGATTTGAGACCAAATTTGGATACCCTTTTCAGCAAACTATCGAGATCCACAAATAGATTTTGTGCGGACACTGTGCAGGTCAGGGTCAATATTATTGGGTCAGGGGTGACATTTGTGGGTCAAGGTCAACCTTTTTCATAAGATGGCATCGGAAAGGAAAAATATTTCTGGGTTTTGTTCATCTCTGCGTTCTGGTTCTGGAACATACTTTAGATTTTCTAGAAACTTAATACAAGCCTCAAAAAATTAGTGTTTCCAGATTTTCTATATTATGAGGTAGGTATCTTATCCCACTATTCTTTAGATATTCCTTTCCATCCTTTTTATCATAATAATTAAGTGTAAGAAACCAAAATTGGCCTTAGGATCTTTCTTATCTCGTTATGCAAATCTTACTTAAGAAATCATTTATGACCCAAATTTAGATATTACAGGTACCAATGATGATCAATGATCTTAACACTTACCAATGACCCTTGATGAGATTTTATGATATAGAAGATTATTAGTGACACTCGGCATACTGGCCCTGGTAAGGCTATGGTTGTTATCACCACCATAGTTAAATGGTAAGTAATATATATTGATGATCTCTCTTGATAGCCCTTGTTATTTAAATATTGTGGCTAGTTATTATTGTTAATAAATAATAACATGATGTTGTTGAGGATGTCTTGAGATCATGCACATGCTTATGATGATGATTTATGATGGGTGTGCCTGAGGTGGAACAAAGTCGTAGTCACTTGCTTGCGAGATCCACACAATGTCTTGTTCCCCTCCCTTGCCTATTGTTGACATAGTATATGTGTATGTTGCTTTGACTATTGCACTAACTTGGGTAGGTACCAGGAATTGACTTCACCTAGCTTCACAGGTCTGAGTGTGCCTTTTTTTCCCAATGGTGGTTATTCGAAGATTTCACATTGGCCAATTTTCCCTAAGCCTAGTCTCGTTGTGCTAAATTAAGCACAATTTGTCTTTGCAAAGACCCTTATTACATCTGGTTACTGTCTTATGGTAATGCCAATGACCCTAACCCTATGTGGATACCCATAAAGAGTGTCTTTGTGTTTAAATGCATTTCGTAGGAATTTCATTGTTGATTATGAGTTTATGTTTAAATTAATGATGTTATGATTTAACGATTAATTTTGATTAAATAAGTTTAAATGGATTATTATATGACTGAATGATGAATTAATGTCTGAATATTGTTTGGGGCACTTGGGAGTAATTGTGATTGAAAAGGAAGTGATTGTTTATGAAATATGTGATTTAATGATATATTAAATTTATAACTTAAATGATTATTAAATATTTAAAAAAGATTAATTGATATTTTTTAAAAGAGCTAAATATGTCATATATGTGCTCATTTTGATAGGCATTATATAAAAAATATATCAATTGGACATTTGAAAATGTGGAACGGATCTTATTAATTAGTTATTTTAAATGTTTTCAAAAAGAAAAAGTGACTCATTTTATAAAAGTAAAAAAAAAAAAGAGTTTATTGGGACACTTAGTTTTATTTTTAGGATTTTTTTTGAAACTCTCTAAACCCTCCTACATTCAAAATTTGATCCTTTTGTTGGGAGAAATATATTGGAAAGAATTTTGTGGGTAGGATCTCAATGGATTAGTCTCCTCAAATTCTTCTTGTTATCCAAAGGATTAAAGCTAGGATTGGGTATGTGAAAAGTTCTTCAATTTTGAAGTTTTACACAAGTTAAGGTAGAGTTTTGTTGATTTTTATCTCTATACTCAATCTTTTCAATCCAAATTAGTTTTTTCTATTTAGTAATAATATTTAGAATGTTTTTCATTCTTACACCGTTTGGTTTCATGCATTGTAGCATTAGTTTTAAATAAAATATCAAAAGCGTGCCCTATGTACTGTTATGCTGCCCAAATTTTTAGAAATGGTGGAAATGAGAATTTTATGTTAAAAGAGCGGTGTTCGGTGAATTTAGAACCAAAGGGTTTCTTTAGGTTTTTGAATTTCAAACTTTAAATTTTTAAGCTTTTTGAGCACCATTAATGAAGGATGCCATAGTGCTGGTTTTTGCGTAAAAATTGATAAAAATTGAAAAGTGGAATTAGAGTGTTTTGATTTCATATTATTATGGGCAATGATGGATATATATAGTATAATTTCTTATTTGAATAAATTTGAGTTCATTTTCAATTATTTATAGTCATTTGAATATTTGGATGAATTATGAATAGTTTAATAAAGCATTTAAGTTGCTTTGTTTGCGTGTATTTGAAATTAAATAAAAGTTATTGATTGTGAAGTTGAGTGATATTTTTGGCATGTCTATAATGATATAATGGTTGAGTCTATGTTTAACCTTTACCGACATAGATGTTAAAGAGCTTATGCTTTGTGAATTTTAGCAAATTCAGAAGATGGAAAACTGTGTTTAATGAAACCTATTGTGAATGTAACTTAGTATTATTACCATGGGTATTTTTTATGCCATTTTCATGTGAAACATGATGAGCCTTGGGTGTAGATGATAGAAACAATTGGTAAGTGGCCTCCAATGTGTCACCACGTTGAGTAATCATTTGGTTGGATTAGTGGGAATAATATGAAACTAGTAATGATACATAATGTGAAAGTGGATTACGTATGACTTATGTGTGATCTCCTCATGCCTTAGAGTTTGTTGGGCTCAGAATGAGATGAAAATATGAGACCTTCTATGAGGGAATTATCTATTTGTGTGAGGTACTTGTGCTACATGATGACACTTTCCCCTTTGTTTTCCCCTATCACCTAACCTCATTGTAGATTGAGTATCACTCTTAATATATTACATTATAAAGAGTAGATGATAGATCTTTTTCTATTCGTGAGATTGATGTGAGTGCTCTTGATTGGTGTGTGTAAGCCTACTCCCAAGTGTATTCTTCTTTGTTGTGTTTGGACCATGTGTAGATCTCCTAGCACGGTGGGGTGGGCCTACGGGTTCCACATGGTCGGGTGGTGTTGCCAACCGCCATTGGGTACTAGAGTTTCTACATCAACATTCACATCAGTTTTGGTATTAGACTTCATCTTGTTACTCTTTCTCTCTCTCTTTTCACTTATCTTATTTGGATATGTTATATCATTCATTTGTATGTACCTAGAGATGCATGTCCTATGAAATGTAATCTTGTGTAATCGACCCTCGATATGAAGAAAATATAAATTTACATATCAAGGAGATGCTTAGTAGTAGTTTACATGTGTCGATGTTGGTACCGAACACACTTGTTATGTTTCTTTCCTTGATCTATTATATAGCTTAAGGTTATCATAGGCATACTTCAATTGGTGTTATAAAATGAACTTAGTGGTTCTTATGTAGGCTTGGAGTGTGATTTAGTCTCTTCCACTTGGATGCTATGAGTTATTGTTAGCTTGGCATCTTGTAGCTCTTTAAACATGGTCTGAGCTCTTGTTGAGCAATATAGAACCTATATTGAATTTTTATAGATATATTATCATAAATTTTCTCAAATATATATCTTATTAATTTGGCATCCAAGTGAAAATATATTAGCATTCATTCATACTCCCTAACATATACCACATTTGATTTCTAAAGCGATTTGTCCCCGATTAGGGCATGCCTAGTATGAGTTGGTTTAAGTTTTGTAAACCCGAACTATGATGTCTCTATGAGTTACATAGGAAAGGCCATCTACAATGAGCACCTGAGGCATTAGGTCTAGCCCTTAGGTCTTGTAAATTTGAGTTCTCCCTTGATCTTGCCACCCCTTTCCAATATTTTGCATAGTTTGCATCTCTTTTTGAAACTAGCTTTAAATACCTTATGATTGATCTAGCTAAGTTATTGATGTAGCTTATTTTATGATGTTGTATGAAATCAACTATGAATTTTATATCATGCATCTAGTTGTGTAGCCATATATACGAGTGCAGGAAATAGAGAGGCAAGGAGAATATGATACACATACAAGAAATAGAAATGCAGGTATGCAATTTCAAGTCATGTTGGTTATTGAACATCATAACAAGCTTTAGTGATCTAAGTAGATTTATTATCATTTTAGATTCTAGATAAATCATATAACAAATAGGTTCACACTATGTTTATTTAATTAATATAGTATGTCATTATTTAAAAAAAAAAAATTGTAAATTAGATATGTTTAAAGTAGAATAAATAATTTGTTTAATGTCAAATCTAGTGGTTGAATTTTGGGCATTACATGTTCATCTTTTAGATTTCCTTATGTGTCACAAAGCTTGTTATAAGCTTCATCCATCTCTAGATCACCTATCTCAGCAATCTTACAGTGAATATAAGACCAAATGTCTTCTATAAGAAAAACCCTAAGTAGAATCTTATAAAACACACTGGTTTCATCGGGTTGTGATGCAATCTCCAGGCATATCTTGTATTTGGGCTCTATACAAGTGTTGTTCTTAATCAACTTAACCACATTCCTTTTATCACTCTTGATCTTAGCAGTTCTTGAGGTGGTTTCCATTATTTTTCAAGTTTTAGGGCTTTCTTGAAATTTAATGACAGAGATCTTTTAGTGCCCTCGGTACTTAATTTAATTCATGGTAATGGTGAATGATTTGTTTTCTGTGTGCTTGGATTAATTTGAGGATGCTATGCTTTCTTCTCTTCAATCACTCTATTTTTCTCTCTACTTTCTCTTCAAATCGCGAGTGCAAAATGAAGTTGTCCCGTCATTTATTTATAGACCTTTTTTCCCTAAGTCTTGTCATAAATGCTCAACGACTCGTTGGGACAAGAAGATGGAGTTCATTAAGAAGACTTTGAAAAATCATCGTTCGTGATGTCAGTATGCTCAGGATAGCTATTACCAATTTTTCTTTTACCGACAGATATTGGTATTCTGTCAAGACAACTTTTGAACTTTGTTTCCTTATCGACGGATGTCAGGTTACATTGGCAACTTATCCACTTTATGCATTAACCGATAATTTCTAATAAGTGTAGACAGCTCATCCATTATGTTTACTGATGATTTTTGGTATGTGTATACCAACGAGGTTATTTTCTCACATTTGGAACAAGTAACATAATATGCATTTTTTATTCATGTAGATTTTGACTATCTATTAATTTGTATAATGGAACTCATGCAAAATATGACTTGGTGTAGTGTAGTTCCATACTTACTTGTTCAGCTTAAGTGAGGGTGGTGATGTCACTGGATCCATTGCATGGGGTGTCACCATTTGCATTTCTTGGTCTGGCTTCATAATTTCTTGAATATTTTCTCCACATCTTGTCTCTAGCCCTTCGGGTATCTCTAATGGTGTTTCCATTGGGATATGTTCTTGTCTCTATCATTCAGTCTTTGCAATCCTTTTTGAGATGACCAACTTTATGGCAGTGTAAGCATGCCATTTCAGGGTTTGACCAGCCCCTAGACCTTTTAGTCCATACTCTCATGCATTTTGCAACAATGTGACCATATCTACCACATGTTGTATAGTTTGTCCATGTATTAAAGTCCCATACATATTGATTACCAATTCTCTTTGGTTGATAGGGAGCTTCTTGACCTTTAGGCTTCCATGCTTGCCTTTTATTTTTCCAGCATTGAAGACTTGTGTGCCCATTCATCTTGCATGTAGGACATTATCTGTCCATGTAGGTTTCCTTCTTTGGTTGTTCCATCTTAGACTTGCATTCATATGCCTCATGTCCTTTCTTGTTACATTTATAACAGAATCCTATGAATGAAGATGTAGATTTAGGGATACCTTTCATTTTTTCTGGGAATAGATTTGATGTGCGGCCTTGCTTTCCACAGTGCTTTCATGTCAGCTTTCTTGGTCTTGGATTTTCATAGACATTCTTTGGATTGGCTTGATTTGATGATTCTCCTTTTTTGGTAAAGCCTAGACCATTGTTATTGTTGACTCTTCGTTGGCCTTCAAGAAAATCATCCATTATTTTATTGCTCTCTTAAGCCCTTCTAATAACTTCATTATGTTTTTTCTGAATTCTAACCTCATGCTTTAGTTTTTCATTCTCTTCTCTTAGTTCACCGATAGCCTGCACTCTTTCAATGAGTTCTATATTCATTCTATTTGCTTCTTGACTCATTAGGATAATCTGATTTGTGATCTCATGGTGATGCTCATCATGTCTTTGAATTTATAACTCCTTTTCATGTAGCTTCTCTGTAATATTCCTTTTGTCATCAATAACAAGTGTTCTTTCTGTTTCAGCTTGTCTAGCAGAACTCATCACATGAATCATTCTTACCATCTAGCTCTCTTGACCGATTTGTAGCATCTTTATTTTCTCTGTAAGATGTTGATTGATCTCCTTCGGATTTGTGATGTTCTCTTATGATGTATGTGATGCATTACTTGCATTTGATCTTGAAGATTCAAAGAAATCTAAAACCTCTTCTTCTTGATAATCTTTTTCATTGCTTTGAGTTTCCATACCTTTCCTCTCATCCAACAACTCTCTCATCTTGATTCTAGATTCTTTATACTGGTCATAGAACATCTGTATCTTGAGATTTTTATTCTTGATATTCTTATCAAGTTTGTACTTCTCCATTGTATGATCTTTGCTCTTAATCCTTTAAGATTTTCCAAGAAGAGACTTAGCTTTGATACCAATTGTTGGAATTAATAGGGAGTAGTACTGAGAGGGGAGGGATGAATTAGTACCTCTAAAACTTTTAACTCTTTTCACCATTCATCATTAGTAATCATTCATTACTGTATTACCGACCATTACTGTTGTTCTTTCTTATGCATGTAACTTTAATTCATAATCTCTAATTGTTTGCATCATTCATAGAAATATTCATGAAAGTAATAAACACATAACACAAGATATGATATCATAGAAAAATCCTATTAGGAAGTAATAACTGTGGCGGGGATGGCACCAACAAAACACCACTATCTGCAGAATGGAAGGGAGCTGGTAAAGGATTACAATTGATCACTGTAACGGAGAAATTTGGGTTGCTTTATGCTAGGGATCTCCAAAGTAACATGTGCATAAAGAGGAAAGAGATCCTAAGTCCAAATTCATTATTTTACACTTAACTATATTGATTAAAAGGATGGAAAAGAGCATATAAAGAAAAGGGTAATAAGATACCTACCTCATAACATAGGTGATTTGGAAAAACTCATTTTCTGAGTTATGTAGATCGTTTCTAGAAAATCTGACAGTTGATCCCAAACGAAAATGTAGAGATGAACAAAACCTAGAAATATTTTTGCATTCTGATGTCATCTTATGAAAAAGTTTGACCCTGTACCACAAATGCCAACCCTATCCTATATAGATCTGAAAGTGTCCCTGTTCACTCCGTCCGAAAGAAAACTTAAAAGGGTATCTAGATCTGGTCCCATATCCACTATCGTGCACTTGCAAATATCTAAAAAAGGGGTTTTGGGGTGGCTATATAGGGTTTTGCCTTAGTCAAACCCCCATTAATAATCCAATCTAATGCAATATCAAGATCTAATCTTCTAGATTAATAATCCTAACATAACATGGAAATGAGAAAGTAATTCATAGATTTGAATATGAAAAAGAAATCATACCAAGCCCCCAAGGCTAAATTATTCCTATCAACTCACAATCCATATTTGCTACCTCATGATAATGTCCTTTGAATGCTTGAATGTTGAAAATAGTAGATCTAAAGAGAATGCCTTCTTGCTTCAATGAAGATCCACCATAGCTTGTCCTTTAAAATTCTTGATTGAAGATAATGATATGTCTTCTTAGCTTTGTCCTACTATATCATCCTCTTGCTTGTTTTCATCATCATTTCATCATGTTATCTCCCGATTTTGTTTCATCATCAAATGAAGGCAAAAGAGATTGTTTATATAGAGATCTCAATATAGTTCTCCTAGGGCAATGCAAGGGATCCAAATCAAAATATCTTCTTGAATCATGGTCCCATTATAATTTATATCTAAGGAGGCAACATAATAATTCAAATATCAGAGAAAGCACTTTCGTATCCAAACCCGGGGACCTATTTTAAGTTCTGGACCCCGATAAGCTCTGAATGCAAAAGTGGGGACCCATACCTAGTAGAGGACAAGGTTGACCTCAAACCTATCCTAGGATAGGGTTTACCTTAGCCCTGACCTAGGTCAAGGTCGACCTCGACCCTATCTTGAGGTTTCACATAGGTCTCTAGAATGTTGCAGAAAGGCTCCCAGGTCAGTTGGGGACCTAGGAAAGTGGGGGAATGAATCAGAATGCTAAGAAGGCCTAGAGGCCTAGAGGCCTAGAGAGAGAGTAGGATGAGGCCTAGGAAGAATAATACATAGGCCCTACCTAGAGAAGAGAGCCATGGAGAGGGAAATCTAGGAGGATCCACAAGATCCTAACCCTAATTTCACCTAATCAAACACATATGCAAATCTAATATAAAAACAAAATAAAAGAGGGTGCTAAACTCACCCGAATGGAAGTGCTTCCATTTTAAGATGATACATTTAGCCCCCACTTTATCTTACCTATGATACTATGTGAATATGCAAGCTAAAGTAAGAAAACATCATAAAGTATAAAAAGGATATAGCCAAGTCCTCCATGCGAAGATCCTACAAGAAACCATTAGTATCTGCAACCTGCAGCACACAAGGTTAATGAAAATCCAAAGAGAACCTAGGCCTTACTATGATGATATTGAGAAGTATATAGATCCCCTTATGCCCCCCCTGATTCGGCTTACTAATTCATGGAAGGTGAAATAGGGTGATAAGGTGAATTCTATATCCTGAATATGAAATTTGTTGAAAAGTGCTTTCCTAAACTAGTTATAAGTTTTCCAAACCTTCTTAAAATGATTCAAGTGGTTAGGTATCTGAGTCACAATTCCAATTCCTTTGACGACACTAAAAATGGAGTTACCAAACTCAAGTTATGATGAAAAGAGTGGATGTCTATCTAAATGCATATAAAGGGAAAATTTGAATTTAACCTACATGATTTGACATGAAAACCTAGAAAAACCCTAATATAATTCTTATAAATAGGAGAAAGAAATACTTAACCCCTCATTCTTACATTTTACAAAGTTGGATCAAGGAGATAGGATGCCGAAGAGAGAGGAATTTTTAGCAAGCCGCATGGAGGTCCTGAGAGAGTGTCTAGCCGATAGACAGCCATTGCCTGAGGTAAGTACCTATTTTTAGTATCTGTGATTGAAATTTTGATGTTTTTATAGGGAAGGTCAACCCTAACCTAAGAAGGTCAACCCTAACCCTTTAAGGTTGACCCTATTCGGGAAGGTTCTGTCCTTGTTGGTGTTCAGGTCGACCCTGACCCATTAAGGTCGACTTTGACCCTTAAATGTCGACCCTAACCCCTAAAGATCGACCCTGACCTATTAAGGTTGACCCTGTCTAGGTCAGGTGGGTTTTGAAGTTGTTTGATTTAGAAGGGTTGATATACCTCATGTTTGTGCTTACAGGATCCAGTCCGACTTCGAGAGCATCCCTTTGGAGGGCTACTTTTGTTTGTCAGAGGGAGTGTCTCCAAGCTACAGCCAGAGGAGATTTAGTTGTTGAGAGATGTGGGAATGTACTAGGTAGCAGACCTACCACAACTAAGGTTCCATCGACCTATGATATCAGCCATGATAGAGAGATTGGATGAGGACACATGTTCTTTCCATCTTCTGTCAGGAGAGATCATAGTCACATTGGAGGATGTGTATAGGATCCTACGACTTTCAATCCGAGGTGAGCTTGTCAGACTGAGAGTACTGTGGGGTCCTCTAGATATTTTTGTAGATATGGAGTATTATTTGGGATGAGTACCATAGTTTTAGACTCGATCAGATCACATTTCTTTAGTAGCCATTTTAGCGGGTCTGACACCTCTGGTACGGAGAGTGATGCTCTTTATTCTTGCCTTGGTAGTAGTGCCCAACACAAAGGGTATAGTATTTTTAGCACTATTTACTCATCTTGTATGTCGGATGGAGAGTGACAGGGTCACTATCTCATGGGGCCGCAGTATGTTGGCTCATCTTCACCATGAGTTGAGTCAGTTAGTGAGATATCGGCGGGAGACTCTTACAGTGTGCACCCTACTATAGGTTTGGATGTTTGAGCATTATACATGTACACGACCATAGGGTACTCCTATGATGGTAGATTTGAGTGCACCAAGAGCCTATGCATATCTACTAGCTGATGTTTGGCAGCACAGAGACATCCTCTTTTGGAGGGTATGCCTTGACCGAATACTAGGTATAGATGTGATTTGGAGACCGTATTGTCAGATGGTAGAGTGGCCAGATACCTGACAGAAGTTGAGACACTCACAGCAGTGTAAGCTACTAGAAGGTCCTACCCAGCATGTTGTGATGCCTTATTACTATGATAGAGTGATCAGGAAGTTTGGCTTGATACAGGGAGTCCCTCAGGCAGTACCCTGGTATGCATATCCGGTGAAATACTATCAGAGACCCAGCGCCATACATCGACCTACAATAGCTGATATTATGGATAGTGATACAGATGAGACCAAGGATATAGAGGTAGCCCCCAATTTATCCTATGCAGGTGTGAGTAGAGAGTATATCAGATACTGGAGTTTATAGGGTACCCATCCTATCTTTTCTGATGACTACCCCATATGTGATCTAGGTCCTATGGAGAGGAACCACCGAGGAGATGATATGCCAATAGGAGAGGAGGAGGATCTAAGAGATGAGGAGGAGCCTCTCGTTGAGGGAGATCCTATAGAGGAGGAGAGAGAAGAGGAGAGAGCAGAGGAGAGAGCAATAGAGATTCTCCTAGGTCATAGTACAGACATGGGTGATCATCCAGTCTATGTTACGCCTTTGAGATCACAGTGACCTCTTCGAGCGCATACAAAGATGCCACCACCAAGGCCTAGATAAAGTGAGTGAGGGGAGAGTAGTCACTCCATGCCCCCACCATCTAGACCTTTTAGTGATGTCCAGACCAGAGATCTAGGTATGATATAGCTTTAGAATGTTTTTGAATAATGATTTTTGCTTTTAAGAAGAAATTAAGTAAACTTTATATTTGAATTTTGCAGGAAGTGTAGCAGAGTGGAGGAGCTTTGTATCTGAGGTGTTAAAGGACACATGTATATCCTACTGCTTGCCAGCTAATGAGAGAGAGTCCCTTGAAGGATAAAGGGATCTGGAAAGACATGTAGACATCTTCCTTAGTGTGCGATGAGAGCTGAGATTATGCAAGGAGAGGGAAGAGAAATTGATGGCTGACCTAGAGAGAACTCGGGAGTAGCTCTAGGAGATGAGCATATCAAGGAGTTGCTCACGGACTACCATTCTGAGATCCTCAGCCTCACATCATAGATCTGAGAGAGATAGGAGACACCGAACTTCATAGCATAGGGATATAGATTGATAGATATGGCAGCTTATGCCACATATGTATTGGACTTTAAAAAGTTTATATATAAAAAAAAAAAACTTTGTTTTGGAACAATTAGTTCTATGATTGATTACTTTTACTTTCATCAGTGCATAAAACTTAATAAAAGAAAGATGAAAGGAAAATATGTATGAATGCATTCTAATTTACACAACCTATAAAATAATTATTCTATAAGGAACACATACACACATAAAGAAATAATGTTTTTAAGGATAATAATGTTTGAGATGCATAATATTAATAGGTTCCCTAAGAGGAACACCATTCATATCAGCAATTTTATAAGCACCTGAAGTAAAATCCTCAATTACCACAAAGGGTCCAAGCCAATTTGGACTAAATTTCCCTTTTCCACCTGGTAAAGCATTCACATTTCTTTGGTTCTCATATAAGACTAAATCTCCTACCGAAAATGACTGTTTAATTACCTTGTTATTATAAAGTTTTTGGAGTGATTTATGATAGGCCTTAATGTGTTCCAAAGGATTTATTCATTGTTCATCTAACATTTCTAATTCTTGTAATTGTTGTTCCTGGAAAGTATCTTTGTCTATGATCCCATTAAATGAAACATGCAAGGAAGGTATTTCTAATTCCAAAGGCATGATAGCATCAGTCCCATAAACAAGATTATAAGGTGAAGTGCCAGTGGCTATACGAATGCTAGTTCGATAAGCCCACGGGGCATAAGTAAGTTGTGTATGTCAGTCTTTTGCATGTTTATTAACTATTTTCTTTAATATTTGTTAAATAACCTTATTTCATGCTTCAGCCTGACCATTAGATTGAGGCTAATAGAGAGTAGAAAATCTATGTTGTATACGATATTTCTCCATGAATTTTGTGACTTCTTTGTTCTTAAAATATGTACCATTATCTGAAACTATCATTGAAGGAATACCAAATCGTGCAATAATATGGTTAAGGATGAAATCAAAAATAACATCTACAATAGTAGAACGAAGAGGAATAGCTTCTACCCATTTAGTAAAGTAATCTGTAGCCGTGAGGATGTACGTATGTCCTTGAGAAGAAGCTGGGGAGATTTTTCCAATAAGGTCAAAACTGCAAATGCTAAAAGGCCACGGAGCAACTTGATTACGAAGCTCACAAGTGGGTGCATGAATTAAATTTCCATGTTGCAAACATTGATGACACTTTTTGACAACTATAAAAGAATCTTGTTCCATTGTTTGCCAATAATATCCCATTCTGAGGAGTTTATTAACTAAAGATTTCCCACCAAAATGTCCCCCACAAGAACCGAGTGAGCTTCTGCTAAAGCTACATGTACCTCAATTTTGTTAAGACATATTAATAGTAATCCATTGTAAGAACATTTGTAAAGTGTTTTTCCTAAAATGATAGAGCGGGCTGCAAGTTTTCTAATACGATTACGTGTGTTCCTTGTTGCTGATTCTAGAAAAGTATTATCTTTCAGAAAATGAAAAATATGTGAATACCATTCATCTAAATGCAAATTACAACAATTAATAGTAACCTTATTAGAGATTGCAGGGATTTTAAGAATGTGTATAGTTAATTGAAAATCTTCATCATTATTTTCAAAACAAACCAAAGAAGTCGTGCTTTCCATGGCGTTTGCATGTCGATTATCTTTCCTAGGTAAAGTTTGAATTGTGTATGAAGAGAATTGTGAAAGAAGATCTAAACCCAACTTTTGATATTGTGCCATCTTATCATTCTTAGTTTGATAACCTCCTTTCATTTTTTCCACAATCAATTGTGAATCCCCATAAATTTCTAAGTTTTGAATGTGAAGGGATGAAGCTGCCCGTAGACCAGCTATAAGAGCTTCATACTCTGTGATGTTGTTGGTACAAGGAAAAGTTAATTTATATGACAAAGGGATCAGTTTCTTTGTAGGAGGGATCAAGATGATTCCCATCCCAGAACCTGTCTTACACCTAGAGCCGTCAAAATATAATTCCCAAGTATCGTCTTGTTTGATTGCAAAAATATTCTCATCAGGGAATTCCGTTGAGGTAACAGTTGTATTAGTATGAGGAAAAGGAGCTTCAGCTAAATAATGAGTTAAGGCTTGTCCTTTAATTGAATTTTGAAGGATGAAATTGAGATCAAATTTCATGAGCAACATCACCCATTTCGCTAATCGACCAGAGAGATCGGTTTTTGAGAAAAGGTGTTTTAAAGGATCAAATTTACCTATCACATTGACTTCAACATTAAGCAATTAATGTCAGATTTTTTTACAAGCATAAACTAAGGCCAAGCGTTGTCATTCTAATTGTGTATATCATGTTTCATAATCTAACAAGGTCCAACTGATATAGTATACCAGTCTTTCCTTTCCATCACTATCATGTTGGGCTAACAATGCACTCACGACATTGGAAGTGGAAGAAGTATATAAATAAAAGGGTTTATTGAATTGAGCAGGTTGTAAGATAGGAGGATTAGCAAGATATTCCTTAAATTGCTCAAAAGATCTCTTGCATTCTTGATTCCAAGAAAAAGTAGTATCCTTTCTAAGTAAAGAGGTAAAAGGAACAATCTTATCGGCTAGGTTAGAAAAAAATTGATGAATAGATTGTATTTTACCTTGTAAACTACGCAATTGAGAAATATTCTTAGGAGGAGGCATATTAATAATAGCATCAATATTTTCAGTATCAACTTCTATGCCTCGCTTAGAGATAATGAATCCTAATAATTTGCCAGAATCAACTCCAAAAGTACATTTCTTAGGATTTAACCTCATGTTGTAACTCCTTATTATATCAAATATTTGTCTTAGAATGAGCACATGATCTTCTCTTTGTATGGATTTTTCCAAGATATCATCCACATAGTCTTCCAAAATCTGATGAATGTAACCATGGAAAATCAAAGTCATGGCGCGTTGATAAGTAGCTCCCACATTTCTTAATCCAAAAGGCATCATGACCCAACAGAATGTCCCCCAAGGTGTAATAAATGTGGTCTTAAGTTGATCCTCAATAGGAATAA
>MU226705.1:690387-734428 GCA_018584345.1 Thuja plicata
GCATCATATGATTTAGAGATAGAACAGATGGATGTGAAGACAACTTTCCTTCATAGTGATTTGGAGGAAGAGATTTATATGTCACAGCCTAAGCACTACATTGTTAAAGGTAAAGAATCCTTAGTTTACACATTAAATAAATCTCTATATGGTTTGAAGCAATCTCCTAGGATGTGGTACCTTAAGTTTGATGCCTTTAAGCTGTCAATTGGACTTGTAAGATCAAAATTAGATCATTATGTTTATTTCAGAGTTGAAAATGATCGCCTTCTTATGGTTGCATTATATGTTGATGATATGTTGTTGTTTGGGAAGGGTAAGGGTATGATTTTAAATCTCAGTTGTCAGCATAGTTTGAGATGAAATATCTTGGGGCAGCAAGGTACATCTTGGGCATGGAAATCAGTAGAGACAGGTCTAACAAAAAACTTTGATTGAGTCAGAGTAAGTATGTGAAGTCTGTGTTGGACAGGTTCAACATAGTAGATTGTAGACCACTATGTGTTCCTATTTCAGTGGGAACAAAGTTATCTATAGATGATTGTCCAAAATCTCCTAGTGATGTGGAGGACATGAGTAGAGTACCTTATGCTAGTGCAGTAGGCAGTCTTATGTATGCTATGGTCTATACTAGACCAGACATTGCCCAAGTAGTGGGAGTCCTAAGTCAGTTTATGGCTAACCCTCGACAGGTACATTGGGATGCAGTTAAGCGAGTATTTAGATATTTGAGGGGTACATAAGTTACTTTATATGTTACCATGGTAACTCTTCTGGATCTCCACATTCAGTTTGTATTCATGGGTTTTTGGATTCAGATTGGGCAGGTGATATTAACAGCAGGAGATCCACCAGTGCTTATGTGATCACTATGTTTGGTGGTGTCATCAGTTGGATGAGTAAGCGACAACCTATGGTTGCTTTGTCCACTACAAAATCTGAGTACATGGCTGCTACCCATGCTTGTAAGGAAGCCATTTGGCTTAGGAGATTGTGTTCTGATGTTGGTGTTGATGCAGAAAATACTACTATTTGGTGTGACAGTCAGAGCGCTATTTGCCTTGCGAAGAATCCAACTTTCCATGCCAGAACGAAGAACATTGATGTATAGTTTCACTTTGTGAGAGATATGGTGGAAGATGGAAAGGTAGATACTATGAAGAATTTTGCAGATGTATTAATGAAACTAGTGGTCACTATGATGTTCAGATTGTTTTCGGAGTCTATGGGCCTTTTGGCCTATAGCGGTTAGTTCCTGTTATGTTCCTATTGCTCTTACAAGGTGTTCGACAAGTGGGAGAATGTTAGGAATAATGTGTCTCAACCTTGGATAATTCCTATTCTTATTATTTTTTTTGTAAAATATATTTCTTGCAAATAATGTAATTAAGTGTGAGTGTACATGTCTAGTTGGCATGTTGATGTGTCACTCCACTTGATGTATCGGCATCTTGAATTGTGTGTAAGGAGATCATGGCTGAAATGGTTATGACAGATTCCTATGACATGTAAGAGCTATTTCTAGGAGATTTCAATGATAGGTGAAGACATGCAATGACATTTGGCAACTCATAAAGGTGAGTACTGTACACTCTTCCAATCCTTGATCCCAACCATTGAGTTGCCCTAAAAAGGAAAGCGTAATGATATAAGTTCTTTTTAGGGTTACAAGAGAAGATACGAAAAGAGTGTATTATTGGTATAATTAGGTGCTACTAGATTTTTCTATGTGTGTCGATTGTCTCCTGAAAGAACTTGCATTGCAAGTGTGTTGTAACCGTTGTGTTGAAGATAATACATTATGCAGGTTTTGGAGTTCTGGGGTTTTTTACCGAAAGGTTTTCCCCAAGGTAAATCATTGTGTCATTCTCTATTTTGTGTATGCATGGTATATGGTTGCAATATCTTTGTTAAATTAGTTAACGAATCTTAAATTGTAAGGATTTAAAATAATTTGCACAATACTTTCCTTTAGAGATTAGTGTAGGAAGTTGTTTCCGCACCTGAGTTTCCTTATAGCTTTATGCTAGGGATCTCAAAAGTAAGATGTGCATAAAGAGGAAAGAGATCCTAAGTCCAAATTCACTATTTTACACTTAACTATATTGATTAAAATGATGGAAAAGAGTGTATAAAGAATAGGGGAATAAGATACCTACCTCATAACATAGTTGATTCAGAAAAACTCATTTTCTGAGTTATGTAGACCATTTCTAGAAAATCTGACAGCTGATATCGAACCAGAACGCAGAGATGAAGAAAACCCAAAAATTTCTTTCCATTCTAATGTCATCTTATGAAAAAGGTTGACCCTATACCACAAATTCCAACCTTGTCTTGCACAGATCCAAAAGTGTCCTTGTTCACTCTGTCCGAAAGAAAACTGTAAAGGATATCCAAATCTGGTCCCAGATCTGCTATCCTGCAGCTGCAAATATCTAAAAAAGGGGTTTTGGGGTGGCTATATAGGGTTTTTCCTAGGTAAAACCCCCATTTTGGTGGTATCCACCTCCATTAATAGCCAAATATAGAAAGTATAGTGTGTGTGTATTGCTCTTTTGAAAAGAGTCTTTAAACATGCAATATCAAGATCTAATCTTCTAGATTAATAATCCTAACATAACATGGAAATGAGAAAGCAATGCATAGATTTGAATATGAAAAAGAAAGCATACCAAGCCCCCAAGGCTAAAGTATTCCTATCAACTCACAATCTGTAATTGCTACCCCATGATAATGTCCTTTGAATGCTTGAATGTTGAAAATAGTAGATCTAAAGAGAATGCCTTCTTGCTTCAATGAAGATCCACCATAGCTTGTCCTTGAAAATGATTGATTGAGGATAATGATATGTCTTATTAGCTTTGTCCTTCTATATCATCCTCTTTCTTTTTTGCATCATCATTCATCATGTTATATCCCAATTTCATTTCATCATCAAATGAAGGCAAAAGAGAGTGTTTATATAGAGGTCTCAATATAGGTCTCCTAGGGAAATGCAAGGGATCCAAATCCAAATATCTTCTTGAATCATGGTCCCATTATAATTTCCAACTAAGGAGGAAACATAATAATTCAAATATTGGAGAAAGCACTTCTGTATCTGAACCCGAGGACCTATTTTAAGTTTCAGACCCCGATAAGCTCCGATTGTGAAAGTGGGGACCCATACCTGGCAGAGGACAGGGTTGACCTCAGCCCTGTTCTAGGATAGGGTCAACCTCAGCCCTGACCTAGGTCAAGGTTGACCTTGACCCTATCCTGAGATTTCAGGTATGTCTCTAGAATGTTGCAAAAAGGCTCCCAGGTTAGTCGGGGACCTAGGAAAGTGGGGGAATGAATCAGAATGCTAAGAAGGCCTAGAGAGAGATTAGGATGAGGCCCAGGAGGACTAATACATAGGTCCTACCTAGAGAAAAGAGCCATGGATAGGGAAATCTAGGAGGATCCACAAGATCCTAACCCTAATTTCACCTAAGCAAACACATATGCAAATCTAATATGAAAACAAACTAAAAGAGGGTGCTAGACTCATCTGAATTGAAGTGCTTCCATTTTAAGATGATACAATCACTTCTAATGATCTACCATGTTAGGAGTATTAAAGTGGAGACTTGTTAAGATCTACTTTGTGAAGAGCTTTAACAACACTGATTTAAGTGTGCACTCAGTTAAGAGATTTACAATAGGACTGTTAGGTCCACCTTTCTTGAAATGATTTCTTAAGTGTACTACACTTGTTAGAATGAGTACATATGATTGACCTAACTATATGAAATCTAAAATTGTTGATTACAGATCTGTTAAAGCTCTCATAATAATAATATCACCTTAAGTGATTGATTAATAACTTTCTTTTCTCGTCGGTAGCCTGTGTTCTTATTCTTGAAACTGATTTGATCTATTTCTGCCCTTGTGCATGAAATCTATTTTCTGGTCTTTAGATGCTCTCAGTGGCTACAATATTCACCGAACAACATGTTCACAATAGATTGAGCATCTATTTATAGAAGTATTTGACCTATTCTAGAATCACGCATTACAATGTTAACTCTTAGATCTAAGGTTTACAACTTGACCTTGATCTTTAGTTTGCATTTTTTAATTAGTAAAACTAATTAAAACAATAATAAATACAGTGTTTCCTCCATGCATAATGATTTTAAAAACAAATAAAGAAGCTATATATGCATCTTTAGTGATTTATCTAACATGGAAAGTCAGATTCACTTTTTTTAGGATGTAACTGACTGTCAGGTCTTGGTCGTCAGGTTGAACTGAAACTCATTCGGCGTTCCTTTATTGAACTAAATTTTAGGTTCCCTTCATCTGTTCGGTTCCTCTCTTTGTTTTTTCATCAGGTTGCACTATTATTACTCATCGGGTTCCTTTATCCCTTTTGTCATTGGGTAACATTGAACAGTGTTTGTCAGGTAACCTTGGCATCAGTTAGTGTTCTTCTCTTTCTGTCAGTGTAGTGTAAAATGATGGTGTAGATCATGTCTTTCCTTGTGTATACTAATGGAAAAATATAACGCCTTAATTGATTTCACAAAGGTAGGCATCAACTCTGACTTGATCCAATCACCTGGAAGTTGATTTATCTTATTTAGGGGAGTATGGTCTAGGATCACTTAGGGTCAAAGGCCCTTAGGAACATTTTGGATTTTTTTAATTTGGTTTGTAAGGTGTTTGTTAATTTACTCATGTAATGACCGAGTACAAAATAGCTCAAATTTGTGAATAGGAACCCTAGTTTCTTATATGCATGTTTTTAGGTTACTTGTGTGTTGCAGAGGTAATTTTTAAGCCTCTGGAAATCCAAACCAAGTCATTAGGAACCATAGATAGGTTGCTCAAAATGTACTAATGCTTGACATGTACTGTTGTTGTTTGACATGTACTAATGTGCTCGACATGTACTGATTTTCAACATGTACTTTTGTTTCTCATGATGTACTAATGCTCAGCATGTACTACTTTTTCTCAGGACATTCAGTTACAATGACCCAGGAAAAGTGGCTTTTTTCTTAAGTGGATAGTATGGTTAGTTGTAACGGTTCTTGAAAAGATGATTTTGACTTAAGTGGGTAGTTAAGTTTTTTATAATGATGAGAATATTATTTAAAAATATCCCCCAAGCCCCTCATTGAGGGTAGGAGATTCAAGGGTTGGATGTATGGATATTTTTCAATTTCCAGTTAATGAAAGGTGCAGATCATTTCTTTAGTTGTTTCATGTATTGTTGTTTAATCTATGTGCAAGAAGGTTAATCTTTTGTTTTCATTTTGCAAGTTGTAAGTTCCTGGTTTGTTCTGGGTTTTAAATATTGAATGGCTCCTCAAGGTTGTTGAATCCATGGTGAGAACCATGTGCCTAGATGGAATTCAAGAGAAGACCCTGTACATGGTTTTATTTTTGGTAGGAGAAGTGTTAGTCATGCTTTTTGAGCTATTACCCTAAGCAAGCTTGGTAATAGTCCAGCTGGGGAAGAAAGTGAGAAAGATGTTGTGAGTGCATTGGCTGAATGAGTTTGTTTAGATAGAATGAATCTACCCTTGTAGGTTCAGTGAGTATGGAAGAATAACATTGTGATGGAAACTAGGTCTTGAGAAGGAGGTGAAGTTCTTTTTGGTGACTTGCCTCATATTAGGGTTGAGAGTACCCTAGGAGGTCTAGGAGAGAGACCCTAGAGTAGAGTCAGGTTGACTCTTGGAAGAAGGATATCATTCCACATCAATAGGGGAAGGAGACAATCCAATAATGGGACTAGAAGATGATGGTTGGGAGGGCTCCTAATCAATCATCCTTTGAGATGTCTGGACTAATTTTTGTCCTCTTAGATGAGAAATTATCTTATCTTTCTCCATGGACTCTTTCTTTACATCATTGTATGCCTTAAGGAACATTTCCATTTTGGTCCTCATCTCCTATTTCTCTTTAGCATCACTCACTACCACTTTCAAATTGAATTTGGTAGCTTATAGCACTATGCTTGATGCTTCCACCCATGTAGTTTGTGCAACCCTTCTCACCATCAAGCTTCTTGAATAATCAGTTTGGATAGTCTCATTCCTCTTCCTTCCTTCTTCTCTCTTTAGTGACCACATAACCAAAGCAACATGATAATCACTGAATTTGACCCCTTTTATTGCATGTTGAGCTTCCTCTAGGGTAGTATGCATAGTTTTTGTCTCCCTTCTAATAACATAAAAAAAATTGTATCTGCAATGTCCCATTCTGGAAGAATAAGGACTCATGCTTTCCTGATCAGTGCTCTTCCATCTTCATGGGTGACCTTCCCAAATTTGTCTAGCATTTTTTGATTTAATTTAGCCTCAATTTCATTCATGTCTCTATAAATATGGTCCTCCTATTTCTTCTGATATTTCTCCTTGAATTCCTAAATACTAGGTCTCCATAAGAATTAAATAAATGCTCTAGCTTTTAAAAAATCCTCATCTGATAAGAAATCATCACTAGCCTCCTTTTTAATGAGGTATAACTCTTTCCTAGCAAACTCTTCTATTGTCAAATCCATCTAAATATGTTTGGGAGCTTCAGGCATCCCCTCTTGCATCTGTTGATGTGTCACAAAAATTCTCCCTATGTTTCTGATTTGTAGAAATTGTTTTTCTACTACTTGCTCATCAATGTGTTTAAAGGAGATTGAGAAGGTGAATAAACATTTTCCAATTGTTTCCTTTCTTCCTCTATTCTTTGTCTCTTTGGGAAGGGCACTGATTTTGAATCTGTATTCATTGGCCTTTTCCCTCTTGAGGTAGAAACCTCCTTATCATGTATTTTCTCTGCAATTTGGCCTCTATGGGATGTCTCCCTTATTGGCATGACCATGTCGTACCTCCTCTTCTAGTGTAGAACATATTCCCCTAGAGGAACTATCCAAGCATATGTGGATTTTGTTAAGATAGCCTTAGCCTTTTCTGGTTCTTCCTTCATTGCAACCTCTTGCTTTTGATTTAACGTCTGCATAATGTCTTTAAAGAGTGTCATTAATCAATCAATTTTATTTTCCCAAGGCTTGAAATCTTTCAATGGATCATATCCTTGATCAAAACATTGCACAAAATCTAGGGTCTTCTTATAGAGAAACCATTTTTCTTTCCTAATTTCCTATTCCTACAGGTTGAATTCATTCCTTATAATGTCCTCAAGAAAATTGACCTAGTGGTCCATTGTCAAACACCTTGTTCTCTTTCTAAACATGTCTTTTATAAATGCCTCAGGGTCATCACATCTTGCTACTGAGGTTGCTAGATGATAAGGCTCAAGATATTTATCCATATGTACCCAACCACCCTTAGTGATGACAAACTAGTGTACAATTGTAATGGTGGGAAAAATAGTGCCTTTTTCCCTTTTTGCTGTTAGAGCATCCTCATGCAAATGACCAATATGCCTTAGTACCTTACCATACTCATATTGAGACGGACTTGATAAGGGAGTACATATGGGGTGCCTCTAAAACCATATACTCTAAATACTATTGAGATTGGATATAAAATAACATCACCCTAATTGTGCACTATCTTAATACTTTGAGAAAACTTCTTTGGTCTTAAGAGATTCAACAAAGATTTGGGGATCCTGGGATTTTTCATTAAATAATAAGGCTCTAAGCCTTGAATAAAATCATTTGTCAAATGTAATGTAACTAGATTCTTTTCTATCCCATGATAAATTTGTGCTCCACAATTGGACATGCATTTCTTCCCCATCTTTGATTCTGAACAAAAACCCTTTACTTCTCGAAGTAATTCACACCTTTAAACAGGAACATGTGCATCAATATGGAATACCAAGCAAATGGTTTGTCAACCTTTCCATTATTAATGCCTATCAAACCATTGCGGCTCAAATCAAAAACATAAGTTGCAAAGTAAAACATGATGGCTAAATGAGGATGGAGAATTTGAACCATCATAAACATGTAATGTATGGGCATTTCTATCTCTTCATCATCTCCAAACATCTGACTCAAAGCACGGTAAAAACTTCTAGACTTCATATTGAAATAATCTAATTTGATTAGTTCTAGCATATTGGGTCCTACTACAACCAAACCTCCAATATTGCTAAATAATTCTTGTAGAGGTCCATTTCTATGGTGATCCTTTGATCCTTTTAAGTATCTTTGAGTGAATAAAAATTAATTTCATCCAGTTGCATGGAGGGTTCATTCAATTGGAAAACTTCTCAAAGTTCTTCAACTATGAGATTTATCAAAACATCTCCATTTATATCCCTCACCACCCTAGCTACATGATCATATTTATGTGCCACTTGAATTAATAGATCAATATCCATGAATACTTCGGGGACTACAAATTTTCCTACATCAAATTGCCATATGTTTCTTCCACACACATAGGAATTTCTTTGACTGAAATATATCTTGAATAATACCAAACCATTCATGCCAATATTTGTGTCTCTAACTTATTTTCCCTTGTTGTACAAATCCTCCCAAATTTTTAAATGAGGGTTCTTTGGTACCAACTCTTTAGTCTTATTGGAGTCATTGGTGGACCTAATTAACTATTGCAAATGATCTTCACACACATTTCTTTCTTGATAATCTATTTTACCCATGATCTCTCTTTGTGGCGCCATCTCTAAACTAGGGTTTCTTAATTATAATAATGTTGGATTTTGCAAACATGCCTTATTTACTTCACAAGACCAGAACCCCACTAGAATTATAATTCACAAAGAATAGAAGTGGAATAATAGAGTAACTTACCCATTCTTCAAATACTGGAAAACACAATGAAAATGCTGCAACTTCACTTTGCTTCAGTCTCTTCACAAATTGCGGCATTTGAAAAATCAAGTGGACAATCTTATATGCAATCTTGCCAAATTTTTGCATCAAATTTCTGCTGAGATGGCCACACGTTCATAATTACTCTTGCATTATTTTAAAATCCACAGCTCAACAATTCATCAAACTCTACCTTCATCAAAATATTAATTTTAAAACATGGTCGTAGGATCTAGAAATGTCTCCTCATATCATGCAGTGAGCATCAGTTGACAAAAACTACAATCAAATTGGACACGTTTCCATTAGGTGCAATGCCTTGAAGACTATCCTTCCATCATATTTTCCTTCAGGAAAAGCGTTGGTCATTAGATGAACTTTGACCTATAGCTTCTTTAACTTTGCTTAAAACTTGGGACTTATGATCTATGTAATTCTACATGTCACTAGGGTTTAATGCATTGAAGGATAATCTACCTCGCATCTTTCATCCAGGAAAAATGCCTATTGTTGCATCAGAAAAAAAATTATCTCTATTTTAACTTTTCTTTATATCTGGCCAGGTCCCACAAACTACCACTTGTTTCTTAGGTGCATTTCCTTAACGACTAATTTCATCGCACCTTTTCTTCAAGGAAAAATGCTAGCCGTTGGATTTCATTTAACATGACCACTTTTTATCTGACTAGAATTTTACAAACCGCGGGTCCCACTTTCCAGATAGGACACATGTCATACAGGCGCAATGCCTTAATGACTAAACATCTTACATCTCTGGCTTGAGGCAATGCGCTAGCCACACGATCAAATTAAATTTGAACATCCTTTACTTTATCCTCAGCTACAAGTTGAACCCACTTTGTACATGTGGTGGAAGGGTACAATGCCTTAATGACTAGTCTAGTTGCATTTCTTCTTTAAGGAAAAGCACTCATCATTGGATGAAATTTAATCTGTCTACATGTTATATTTACTTTAGTCCCAGATCTGGCCCATCACTTTCCATGTGTAGAGTGGGTGCAATGCCTTGAACATTAAACTTGGCACATCTTTTCTTTGAGGATTCACGCTAATTGTAGGATCTTTTGAGATTTGACCACTTGTTAATTCACCACAGATGGTCCCCAAGATCTAACAATTGCCACATGTTGACATGACACAATACCTTGAATAGTAACATGAGAGAATCTTAGGATTAAGGAATCATGCCCACCATAGGATCATGAAGATTTTCTAGCACTTTAACATTCTACTAACTTTAAACACATAGGCCCCATGATGTCAAAAAGGATAGATGTCACATAGGTGGAATGCCTTGAAGATTAATATCACCTCATCTTGAAATCAAGGCAAAATATCGACCGTTAGATTGAAAAAGATTTGTGTGAGCTTTATGATAACTTTAAACATATCCTATCCCCGACACATATATGTGTCCATTAGGCACAGTTCCTTGATGATTATCCCCTGATCATCTCCTTCTTGAGGAAAATCACCATCTGTTGGATTGAAATCAACTTGCATGACACTTGGGTTCTAATAAAAAGGCCGCAGGGACTTCAAGACTTAGGAAATAAAAAAAATTAATCACTAGGACTCACGAATTAAACCAAAAGGGGCCTCGACCATGGGAACTTAAAGAATATGATTAAAATTAGATTTAAGTGGTCTTAAAAGGTAACACAAAAACATAAGACAGGAAAGACTTAGGGTTTTAAACAAACCAAAAAAAAGATTTAACATGTAATAACTAAGGTTTATGCCAACCTGAACCTTGTTCAGGGTTTTAACAGAGGACTCAGAAGTGGGGTGAACCACTCACTCATTAATTTTCAATTATCATGAAGAACATACAACAAATAACCATGAAAATTGAAAGGATTTTGGAGTTATTTTATATTTTTAGAATATAACCAAACCCAACTAAACATGTATCAATGTAGAAAATATCAATCTATTGCCAGTCGCTTATTCATTGGGAAATATCCTTTAGGTGGATTTAGAAATACATAAATAAACTAATGTTAAAGATTCCAAGCCATAAATACAATTATCCCAAACCCATACTTCTTATAAGATCCTAGTGCTTTACCAAAATGAATCTATGTTTTACTAAGAGCATTATTTAATTTGACCTAGATACAAACTTGGATGCTAATCACATAAATATAGTAGAAGAGGAACAAAGGCCTTTTATATGTACTCTAGACCATTGTGATTGGTATAAAGACATTATTTATTATTTATAAAGGATGAATTTCCCTATAGGAATGGATGAAAACAAAAGAACACTGAAGTTACAAGCAATTTGTTTTTCTTTGATCATAGATGAGTTATGGTGGAGGAATCATGAAGGAGAATTGTTGAAATCTGTAGATGAAGAACAAGATGACAAAATCTTCCAAGAGATGCGTAATGGTGTATGTGGTGGCCAATATATGGAAAATACTACTGCACATAAAGTTCTGAGAGAAGGATTTTGGTTGCCCACTATTTTCAAGAATGCTCTTCAACTAGTTAAAAAGTGTGATTCTTGTCAACGCTTCTCTAGTAAGCTAAAATTCTCTCAAAATGTAGCCTTGACACAAGTGGAAGTACATTCCCCTTTTCAAAAATGGGTTATTGATTTCATAGGATAAATAGAAAATAAATCTAGTGGGGGGCATTCGTGGATAATTGTGGCTTCTGATTACTTTACTAAATGGGTAGAAGCAATCCCCACCAAAAAAGAAACTAGAAAAGTAGTGATTGATTTCTTGTTGAATCACATTGTCACAAGGTTTGGGTGTCCAAAGAGAATTGTGTTAGATAATGCCATGTCTTTTAGGTTTAAGGAATACACAAAATTTTGTGCAGATTATGGTATTCAAACATCATATTCTTCACCCTATATCCCACAAGGAAATGGGTAGGCTGAGTCTAGCAATAATAGTTTTCTCAAAATAACTATAAGGGTCCTAGATAAAAAATAAAAAGCCTTGGGATTCAAAATTGCCATTGGTTTTCAAGGAAGACAGGGTAACCTGCAAAAAAGTAAGAGGATATGCCCCATTTGATTTGGTGTATGGAATCTAGGCTACGTTTCCTCAAAATAACTTGATGCAAATGTACAAATTTGTGCAAATGTATGATTATGACATTGAAAATGACATGTAGTTAAGAATTAGTGACCTAACTGAATTGGATGAAACAAGGAGGGAAGCCTCTACAAGAAATACTAAGCTCCAATTTACAAGTGAAGAAAATGTTGTTAGAATAGTCCCAAAGGACAACTGAGAGGGGGGGGGGGGTTGAATCAGTTATCAGTAACTTTCATTACTTTTACTTCCTTAACTTCAGAATACAATAATGTAAATGCTTAATCAGATAACACAGTACACAATAGACAATTTGATTACAGGGAAACCAAATGGTAAAATCCCCGATGGGAATTAGCACCCATAATGAACTATACTTGTTTATAGTAATCCATGTTACAAGATATTTCAACCCTGTTAGGAGTTGTACTATACAATGCAATAAGTATAGTGACCTGGTTAAGGGTCAGACCCTATTAGGATTCTTTTACAAATAACCCTATTAGGGGTGAGGACTCACTGTCCAAAAGCTCAATGCTTCAATGGTGAAGGCTACAACCTTTTGTAGAACAGATATGCACTATATCTGATGATGAAATATAGAGTAGACCTATTGTCTTGATTAGTTCTAGTGTATTGTAATCTTTTACTTCTTCTTCACATAGACTCTTGATGAATGAACCACAATTGGTATTCTTCTCTATACATTTTCTATCTCTTTCTATATCATTCACTCTTAGCATATCACAAATGACTTTCTATAAGTATCTTCCTCAAAGTATGAGATCATGGGACTTGTAAGAAAATTCTTCATAACATCCTTGTCGGCTTTACTAAGTACGCAAACAATATTAAGTCTGCGCAACACAAACTGAATAGACATGACGCTTCACTATGTCGGCTTCACCAAATTATCTCTAACTTCACAATCTTCTTGAAACATGTTTGGCGCCTTTAGATAACTATCATAAACTCATAAATAATCATGAATATACACACACATATCCTGAAGATAGGTGCAACTTAAGAAACATGTTACATATGTCGGCTCTGAACAGATACTCTTCCAGAACTGTAACTGCCACTAACAGAATTACACAACTAGACTGAAACATCATATCTAGATCTGGGTGTATGAACATAACATAATAAACATGTCTACAACATGTATCTAACCATGCAAGGCTTGATATCATCATTTTGATAAGTACATACAAAATCACTAATGTGTATTATATGTTGTCATCAATGAAAAACATACAATCAATCAACTACATAGAAACAAATCTCCAACAATCTCCCCCTTTGAAATTGATGGCAACATATGATATTAAAATATCCTCTATTCATGGTGTCCTTTTTCTTTTACAATCTTCTCAATATCCTCATCAAATATTTCACTACACTGTTGTAGTTCCTCTGACTATGTTTATACTCCCCTAGAGTATATGCTCTCCCTTACTATATAATCCCCCTTTGACATCAATGGCAAAGGGCACCATAAATCATTAAGCACAGGTACTACTCCAGAAGTAGAGTAGTCAATCATTTATTAGTCACACAGGATTGATATTCTTCCTATATTTTCTAATCAGACTTAGAAGAGGGAAATACTCCCAACTTCTCCATGAGATACTCAAAAGTATCTTTTGATAAAGGCTTTGTAAAAATATCTGCCAACTGTTCTTTGGTGCTCACATAGTCCAATTTCACTTCTTTGTCTGCAACCTTTTCTCTTAGAAAGTGGTACTTGATCTCTATGTGTTTTGTCTTTGCGTTCATCACAGGGTTCTTAGACATGTTAATAGTGCTAGTGTTATCACAGTGAATAAAAATAGGATAATCAACTTGAATACCAAAGTCTTTAACCATCTACTTGATCCAAACCATGGTTGAATAATTCAGTGTTGCTGCAACATATTCATCTTCTACTGTTGACTGAGAAATATAGTTCTGCTTCTTGCTTATCCAAGATACCAACCTATCTCTAAGAAATACTACTCCTTCTGAAGTACTCTTCCTATCATCTATACAACCTGCCCAATCTACATCTATATACACATGAAGTTGTACATTCTCTGATGTAGGATACCATAAACCATAGTCTATAGTTCCCTTTGGATATCTAAATATCCCCTTGATTGCCATTAGATTATTTTGCTTGGGTTGAGCTGCAAATCTTCCAACAATGCCAACTGCATTAGATATTTCACGTCTAGATTGAGTTAGATAAATGAGTTTTCCAATCATAGATTTGTACAATGTCTTATCAACTGCTATGGAATCATCATCTTTTGAAAGCTTGCTTCATGTTATCATAGGAGTGCATACTGGCTTACAGTCTTCCATCTTAAAGGTCTTCAATATTTCCTTCACATATTTTGACTGACTAATGAATATACCTTTATTTGTCTGCTTTACCTTCAATCCCAAAAAGTATTTTATAGGACCAATCATGCTCATTTCAAATTTATTTTGCATTTCTTTTGCAAATGATGTACTAATCTTGTCATTACCTCCAAAGATAATGTCATCAACAAATATGGAAACTATTAGTAATCCATTAGGTGTCTCTCTTGTGAATAGGTTACAATCTTCTGCTCCTTTCTTGAATCCAATCTTGGTAAGATAACTATCAAGTCTCTCATACCAAGCTCTTGGGGCCTATTAAAGACCATAGAGTGTTTTCTTCAATCTGCATACCATGTCTAGTTTATCTGAAAGATTAAATCCTGCAAGTTGTTCTATGTAGATTTCTTCCTTCAAGTCACCATTCAGAAAAGCTGACTTTACATCCATTTGATAAACTTTAAAGTCTTTGAATGTTGCATAGCCCAAGAACAATTTAATGGCTTCCAGTCTGCTCACAGGGGAAAATGTATTAGTGTAGTCTATTCCTTCTCTCTGCACATATCCTTTACATACCAATCTTGCTTTTTTTCTTACTACTGTACCATCTTCATTCATCTTGTTTTTGAATAACCACTTTGTTCCAATTACATTTTTGTCACTAGGTCTAGGGACCAATTCCCATTTATCATTTTTAATTATCTGATCTTATTCTTCTTTCATTGCATTCTTCCAATCAGAATCATTACAAGCATCTTCAGCACTTAAAGCTTCAATATTTGAAAGTAAACATACCTCTTCATCCATTGTTAGACTTTTTTCTTTTGATCTGGTCAAAACACTGCTACTCTGATCTCCAATGATATCATCTTTAGAGTGGTATCTGGATGTGAATTTAGGAACCTTAGGTGTGACTTCTTCTTCTATAATATGTGATTCTTCTCTACTTGATTCAAGGTCATTACATGAGACATCAATATAATAAAACATTTCTTCAATAACAGTATCTTTGCTGCTAGGCCTGGGTTCAACTTCAATCATAGGTGCATATTCATAGTATCTCTCTTGAACCATACACTTCTCATCAATTTTTACATGAGTACTTTCAATTATCTTTTTCAATCTCAAATTGAAACATCTATATGCTTTTCTTTTTGTAGAGTAACCAAGGAAAATACCTTCATCGCTTCTAGCATCAAACTTACCAACACCATCATCTCTCTTGATGTAGCACTTCTTGCCAAAGATTTAGAAATACTTTACTATAGGTACATTACCAAACCAAAGTTCATAGGGTGTCTTATCTGCGCCTAGCCTCAATTTAGTTCTGTTGATAGTATAGACTCATGTATTTACTACATCTCTCTAATATTTGTGTGCAACTTTTCCTTCAATCATCATAGTGCATGACATATCAAGTATAATCATGTTCCTCCTTTCTTCTATCCAATTCTTCTATGGAGTTCTAGGCGCACTCAACTGTCTTTTAATTCCATCTTCTTCACAATAGTCATAAAACTGATCAAAGGTGAACTCTCCCCCTCTATCTGATCTCAGACATTTTAGTTTTAATCCAAATTCATTCTCAACCTTAGCTTTGAATATTTTGAACTTCTCAAAGGCTTCAGACTTCTCTTTCAAGAATGAAACCCACATCATCCTTGAAAAATCATCAACAAACAAAATGAAATACCTTTCTCCATAGTATGACCTTGTTTAGGTAGGACCACATAAATCTATATGCACTAGTTCCAATTTGTTTTCGACTGAGTTAATGATGCACTTGTTGTCTTTGAACTCCAAATGATAACCTTTGTCAAGTAGCTGTCCAACACTTAGAAAGTTATGATGTAATCCATCAACATATAGAACAACATCTGTCTTGTTCTTTCCATCCAAAGTGATAGAACCTCTGCCTATGATACATTTAGGAGTGTTATCTCCAAATATAACCATACCACCTTTGTATTTGTCTAAATGAACACATCTGTCTTTGTCACCTATCATATGGTGAGAGCATCTGTTGTCAATGATCCAATCAGTTCTGATGTCTGCTTTGAAAATTAGGGCTAACTCTTGTTCTTCCTTTTCATTTGCGATGTCCATTTCCTTGAGCAAATTTTCCATGTCTCTAAGGGAAACGAATCCAATTTCATCTTCTTCTGAATCTTAATCAGTTACATCTTCTTCAGCATGGTAACATTCCTTCTTATATTTAGGTTTGTAATCAGATCTGAACTTCTTGACTCTTGTGGGACACTTAGATGAAAAGTGACCAATCTTGTTTCATGAAAATCATTTGAATGGAAATTGTCCTTCATAATTTCCTTTTCCTTTCTTTTCTCTTTTGGAAATCATAGCAATGATATATTCTAGTTCTTCATCAACTTCTTCTTTCTCATTATGGCTAGATATGTGTGAGGATTTTTTACCATGGACTAAGGTTTTGAAAGTTGTTTCACTTTTAGGTTCAGTCTTCAATCTTGATATCTCAAATGTAGATATTTTACTGATCAAAGTCTCTCTCTTGAAGTCTTGTGAGAATTGCATGCTTTCCTCTAGAATACTTATCTTGTTTTCATAGTCTAATGTTAAGGTAGTTAACAAATTGTCCATTATATCTTCTTCTCATATTTCTCCACCATTGTTTATGATTCTAGAGACTGCTTCATTTATCCTTTGATTATAAGCTCTAATGTTCTCTTTAGGTAACATCTCAAGAATGTTGTATTTCTTTTTCCATGTTTTCCTACACGCATTCTTTGCTTGAATATCTCCTTCAAACATATCTTCTAAATACTTCCATATGGTGTATGCTTTGTCAATTTTATTGATCTAAAAAAATTCACTGTCGGATAGGGCACTGATTAGGGCTTCTTTAGCAATTGCATTGTTGGTAAATGTTTCCTTTTGTCTATTAGTAGCATCATCCTTTGCAAGGTCTTTCAAAGATGGAATAACAACTTCTTGTGTAGTTATCTCAAAGATCTCAAAGCCAACACACTATAGATGTGTTATCATTTTGTTTTTCCAATCCAGATAATTTTCTCCATCAATCTTAGGGCTCTCTTTTTTGAAGTAAGACATTTGATCTACCTTGAGCTGTTAGGCTCCTTCTCCAAGTTACTTGGCTCTGATACCAATTGTTAGAATAGTCCCAAAGGATAACTGAGAGGGGGGTGAATCAGTTATCAATAACTTTAATTATTTTTACTTCCTTAACTTCAAAATACAATAAAGTAAATTCTTAATCAGATAACACAGTACACAACACACAATTTGATTACGGGGAAACCAAATGGTAAAAACCTCGGTGGGAATTAGCACCCACAATGAACTATAGTTGTTTATAGTAATCCATATTAGAAGATATTTCAACCCTGTTAGGAGTTTTACTTTACAATGCAATAAGTATAGTGACCTGGTTAAGGGTCGGACCCTGTTAGGTGTCTTTTATAAATAACCTTGTTAGGGGTGAGGACTCACTATCCAAAAGCTCACTGCTTCAATGGCTAAGGCTACAACCTTCTATAGAATAGATATGCACTATATCTAATGATGAACTATAGAGTAGACCTGATGTCTTGATCAGTTCCAGTGTATTGTAATATTTCACTTCTTCTTCACATAGATTCTTGATGAATGAACCACAACTGGTATTCTGCTCTGTACATTTTATGTCTCTTTCTGTATCATTCACACTTAGCATATCACAAATGACTTTCTATAAGTATCTTCCTCAAATTATGAGATCATGGGACCTATAAGAAAACTCTTCATAACATCCTTGTTGGCTTTACTAAGCACACAAACAATATTAAGTCCACGCAACACAAACTGAATAGACATGACGCTTCACTAAGTCAGCTTCACCAAATTATCTCTAACTTTGCAATCTTCTTGAAACACGTTTGGCACCTTTAGATAACTATCATCAACTCATAACTAATCATGAATATACACACGCATATCCTGAAGATAGGCGCAACTCAAGAAACACGTTACATATGTTGGATTTGAATAGATACTCTTCCAGAACTGTAACTGCCACTAACAGAATTACACAACTAGACTAAAACATCATATCTGGATCTGCGTGTATGAACATAACATAATAAACATGTCTACAACATGTATCTAACCACGCAAGGCTTGATATCATCATTCTAATAAGTACATACAGAATCACTACTGTGTATTATATGTTGTCATCAATGACAAACATACAATCAATCAACTGCATAGAAATAAATCTCCAACACATGTATGATAAAAAATCAACGCCAAGGCAATTTGATATTGGAGATTATGTGCTGATGTGGAATGCTAGATTGGAAGATAAAGGAAAACATGCCAAATTTGATCCAATCTGGATAGGGGCATATATTGTTCATGAAATGTATGGACAAAATTCTTATTTATTAAGGGAATTAACTCAAAACATTTTGGAATTGTCAGTTCATGGACAATTCTTGATATTTTAGTTCTCCTGAAGTTATGATCATCTATTTTTTCTTGTATGTGTAGGTTAGTTTTTCTTTTTGTAGTTTGGTCTGCTTAACCCTAAGATTATGAGATCCTATGATGCCTACAAGAGATATGCATCCCCAATTAGAGCCACTGTTAGGGCCATAAAAAAAAAATTTCCTCACTTTTGAATCCTTTGTTAAAACCCTGATTAAGGTTTAGGTTGGCATAAACCCTAGTTTTTACATGTTAAATCTATGTTTTTGTTAGTTTAAAACCCTGATTCTTTCCTGGCTTATGTTTCTATGTTGCCTTTTAAGATCACTTAAATATGTTTTTAAGCATGTGCTTTAAGTTCCCATGGTTGGGGCCCTTTTATTTTAAGTCATGATTCCTAGAGATTAATTATTTTTTATTATTTCCTAAGACTTGAAATCCCTATGACATTTTTATTAGAACCCAAGTGTCATTCAAGTTGATTTTAATCCAATGGATGACGCTTTTCCTTAATAAAGAGATGATCATGGGATAGTCATCAAGGCATTGCACTTGAAGGACAGGTGTATATGGCGGGGATAAGTTATGTTTAAATTTATCATAAAGTTCACACAAATCTTTTTTACTCTAACGGTTAGTGTTTTGCCTTGATTGCAAGATTAGGTGATATTAATCTTCAAGTCATTGTGCCTATGTGGCATCTATCCTTTCTGATATCCTGGGGCCTATGTGTTTAAAGTTAGTAGAAGGTTAAAGTGCTAGAAAATCTTATTGAATCATATGATGGGCATGATTCCTTAAACACGATATGATCTCATGTTACTGTTCAAGGCATTACGCCATGTCAATGCATGGGAGTTGTCAGATCTTGGGGCACATCTATGGTGAATTAATAAGTGGTCAAATCTCATAAAATCCTATGGTTAGTGTGAAGCCTCAAAGAAAAGATGTGCCTAGTTTAAGGTTTGAGGCATTGTGCCCGCTCGACACGTCAAAAGTGGTAGGCCAGATCTAAAACTAAAGAAAAGATAACATACAAATAGATTAAATTTCATCCAAAAACGAGCGCTTTTCCTTAAAGAAGAGATGTAGTTAGATTAGTCATTAAGGAATTGCACCTTTGCACCATGTGTACAAAGCATGTTTGACCTATAGTTGAGGATACAGTAAAGGATGTTTAGATTAAATTTGATTATGTGGGTGTTGCATTTCCTCAAGCCTAAGATGTAAGATGTTTAGTCATTAAAGCATTGCACCTGTATGACACATGTCCTATCCGAGTAGTGGGACCTGGAGTTTCCAAAAATCTAGTCAGATAATCTAGTGTTAGGTTAAATCAAATCCAATGGCTAGTATTTTTCCTAGAATAAAAGATGTGATGAGATTAGTCATTAAGGTAATGCGCCTAAGTGACAAGTGCTTGTTTGTGGGACCTGGCCAGATATAAAGTAAAGTTAAAATAGAGATGATTTTTTCTAAGCCAACGGTAGGCACTTTTCCTAGATGAAAGATGCAAGGTAAATTATCCTTCAAGGAATTACACCCAAGTGACACATAGCATTGCAGAGACCATGAGTACCGAGTTTTAAAGAAAGTTGAAGAAGCTATAATTTGAAGTTCATCTAACAGCCAAAGCTTTGCCTCAAGGAAAAGATGATGGAAGGATAGTCTTCAAGGCATTGTGCCTAATGGACACATGTCCTAGTTTATTGTCATTTCCATGAACTGCTATTGATTGCACGGTATGAGGAGACGTTGCTAGATCCTATGGCCATGTTTTAAAATTAATATTTTGATGAAGGTAGAGTTTGATGAACTGTTGAGCTATAGATTTTAAAATAATGTGAGAGTAATTACAGAATGTATGGCCATCTGAGTAGAAATTTAATGCAAAAGTTGGCGATATCGCGTATTAGATTTTCCATTTGATTTTTCAAATGCCAAAATTTGTGAAGAGACTGAAGCAAATCCAAGTTGCAGCATTTTTATTTTGTTTTCGATAGCATTTGTAGAATGGGTAAGTTACTCTAATATTCAAGTTCTGCGCTTTGTGAATTTGAATTCTAGTGGGGTTTTTATCTTGTGAAGTAAATAAGGTATATTTGCAAAATCCAAGATTATTCTGATCAAGAAACCCTAGTTTAGAGATGACACCACGAAGAGATCTCACAATTAAAATAGATTATCAGTAAATAAATGTGTGTGAAGATCTTTTGCAACAGTTAATTACATCCACCAATGACTCCACTAAGACTAAAGAGTTTGTTCCAAAGAACCCTTGTTTAAAAATTTGGGAGGGTTCGTACGATAAGGGAAAATGGGTTAGAGACACAAATATTGGCATGACTGGTTTGGAATTATTCAAGATATCTTTCAGTTAAAGAAATGCCTATGCACCTAGAAGCAACATATGATAATTTGAAGTAGGGAAATTGGTAGTCCCAAGAATATTCGAGGATATTGATCTGTTAATTCAAGTGGGACAAAAATAGGATCATGTAGCTAGGGTGGTGAGTGATATAAATGGAGATGATTTGATAAATTTCATAGCTCAAGAACTTCAAGAATTTTTCCAATTGAATCAACCCTCCATGCAACTGGATGAAATTAATTTTGATTCATTCAAAGATATTTACAAGGCTCAGAGGAATTACCTTAGAAATAGACCTCTAAAAGAATTCTTTAGCAAGATTGGAGGTTTGGTTGTAGTAGAACCCAATACACCATAACCAATCAAATTAGATTATTTCAATATGAAGGCCAAAAGTGTGCACAGTACTTTGAGTCAAATATTTGGAGATGATGAAGAGACAGAAATGCCCATCCATTACATGTTTATGATGGTTCAAATTCTCCATCCTCATTTAGCCATCATTTTTTACTTCACAACTTATGTTTATGATTTGAGCCACAATGGTTTGATAGGTATTAATAATGGAAAGGTAGACAAACCATTTGAATGGTATTCTATGTTGATGCACATGTTCCTATTTAAAGGTGCAAATTACTTTGAGAAGGAAATGGATTTGTTGAGAATCAAATATGGGGAAGAAATGTTTATCTAACTATGGATCATAGATTTGTCATGGGATAGAAAAGAAACCAGTTAGATCACTTTGACAGCTGCTTTGCTTCAAGGCTTAGATCCTTATTGTTTTTTGAAAACCCCAAGATCCCCAAATCTTCATTAAATCTCTTAAGACGAAAGTAGTTTTCTCAAAGTATTAAGATAGTGCACAATTAGGGTGATGTTATTTTATATATGGTCACAACTGTATTTAGAGTATCTGGTTTGATAGGTACTCCATATGTACTCCCTTATAAAGTCCATCTCAAAATGGGTATTGCTACGATAATAAGGCAGATTGGTTGTCTACAGGAGGAGGCTCAAACAAGAAAGGGAAAAAGGCACTATTTTTCCCACCATTACAATTGTACACTAGTTTTTTATCACCAAGGGTGGTTGAGTACACATGGATAAATATTTTGAGCCTTATCATCTAGAAACCTCAATATCAATATGTGTTGACCCTGAGGCATATATAAATGACATGTTTAGAAAGAGAACAAGGTGTTTAGCAATGGATCACCAGTTCAATTTTCCTGAGGACATTATTAGGAAAGAATTCAAAATGTTAGAACATGAAATTAGGAAGGAAAATGATTGGTATATAAGAAGACCTTGGATTTTGTGCAATGTTTTGATTAAGGATATGATCCATTGAAAGATTTCAAGAATTGAGAAAAGAAAATTGATTCATTAATGACACTCTTTGAAGATATTATGCAGATGTTAATAAAAAATAAAGAGGTTGTAATGAAGGAAGAACCAGAAAAGGATAAGCCTATCTTATGAAAATCCACATATGCTAGGATTATTCCACTAGGTAAATGTGTTTTACACCAGAAGTAGGGGTACAACATGGTCATGCCAAGAAGGGAGACATACCATAGAGGCCATATTGCAGAGAAAATACATGATAAGGAGGTTTCTACCTCAAGAGGGAAAAGGCCAATGAGTATAGATTCAGAATCACTGCCCTCCCCAAAGAGACAAAGAATAGGGGAAGAAAGACAAAAATTGGAAAATGTTTATTCACCTTCTCAATTGCCTTTACACATTGTTGAGAAAGTAGTAGCAGAACAATTGCTACAAATGGGAAACATGGGGAGAATTTTTGTGACACATAAAGAGATGCAAGAGGGGATGCCTAAAGCTCCCAAAAATGTTGAGATGGATTTGATAGTAATAGAGTTTTTTGGGAAAGATTTAGACCCCATTACAAAGAAGGCTGGTGATGAGTTCTTATCAGATGACAATTTTGTGAAAGATAGAGTATTTATTCAATTCTTATGGAGAACTCATATTGAGGAATTCAAGGAGAAATTTTAGAAGAAACAAGAGGACCAGCCTAATAGAGACATGAATGAAATTGAGGCCAGAGTAAAGAAAGAAATGATAGATAAATTTGGGAAGTTCATTCCTAAAGAGGGAAGAGCACTGATTAGGAAAGTAGGAGTCCTTATTCTTCCAGAATGGGACATTGAAGATGCAATTGTTTTGGATGTTGTTAGAAGGGAGACAAAAACTATGCATACTACCCTAGAGGGAGCTCAACAGGCAATCAAAGAGGTCAAATTCAGTGATGATCATGTTGCTTTGGTTATTTGGTCGTTAAAGAGATAAGAATGAAGAAAGAGGACTGAGATTATACAAATTGATTATCCAGGAAGCTTAATGGTGAGAAGGGTTGTACAAACTATAGGGGTGGAAGCATCAAGCATAGTGCTAGAATCATCCAAATTCAATTTGAAATTGGCAGAGAGTGATGCTAAAGAGGAATAGGAGATGAGGATCAAAATGGAAATGTTCCTTAAGGCATACAATGATGTAAAGAAAGAGTCCATGGAGAAAGATAACATAATTTCTCATCTAAGAGGATAGTGATCGTTCTAGACATCTCCTCAAAGGATGATTTATTAGAATTCTTCCCAACCATCATCTTCTAGTCCCATTATTGAATTTCATCCTTCCCCTATGCCATCTAGTTCCATTTTAGAAGTAGAGAACAACTATGGAAAGGAAAAATTGGTGACAGAGAGGAGGAGATTGTAAGAAGTAGGAAGAAGTTGGGAAGAAGAAAGATGAAATTTTTATATTGCACAATCATTGGTGCAAAAAATTTATGAGGAAAAAGTGAGAGATATAATCATGCATTTTTCTGATAATATAGAACCTGCTTCCTTTTACTTGAAAGGAAAAAATATTATGATCATTTTGAATTCTTTCGAAGAAGACAAGGCTAGGTTGGAGAAACATATGCAAGAATGGATAGGAAGGAAGAATGAATTGAAATTATTATATTCTATATCCAAAAGGGAAGATACTTTTGATGTTAAAATAAAGGCCACTTACAAACTTCTCAAGGATTTGTTAGATTTGGACATAAGAAGAAGCATCATCCGGGAAAAGGCCAAGACATTAAGAAATGTGTAATAAAAAGACCATTTTGAGATGTTCCCTATCCTCTTCAGAAAAGGTGGTAAATTAAAAAGGGAAGCTATGTGGATGAGTGAGATGGGTGATGAGTTGTCAAGAAGAACAAACACTATCATCAACCTTGAAAGCACACTTTTGTTTGTTCAAACTATGGAAATAATCAAGAATGCCAGATCATATTTTGGATTCTCAAAAAAGGAAGTTGAAAAAATGAACATAGAGTGGGATGAGTTGGATAATAAGAAAAATTAATTTATTAGCTTCCCTTGGCCCAGTGACGAGGTTTTCACATCTTGGAAGGGCATATATATTGTAGGTGACTAAGAGGAAAATATATTTCATGGTTTTGCAATAGATGGCAGTTCCCCCAGCATTTTGAAATTGATATCAAATACAAAATATTTTTGCATCAAGGGACAAAGGCAACAAATTATGTTTGGCAGGCTCAGAACAAGTTTGAAGCAGCTACAAGGGCCATGTAGGTAGATGACAAAATATTTGAGAAAATCTTGTAACAAATTGCTTATTACTTCTCTTGTATGTTTATCTTTTATGTGAGTCATGTACCTTGTCCTTTGTCCAATTGATCTATAGCTTGTTGCAATCCTCCTCTATAAAATGATTCCCAAGATCATTGGAAAGGGCTGGAAAGTTGAGTAGTGAGAAATACATGTAAAGTTTTCAGTCAAGGGAATATAGTAGATTGTATTAGATAAGTATTAGGAGTAGAAATAAAAATTTTAAGGTCTTTGCAATTTATTGAAGTGTTGTATATCTGATTGCATTTTTTATATAGAAGTATGATTCTTTACACTTAATACAAATATCTAGATTTCAATGTCTCCTTTGGTGTTTTTCTCATGAGTTATGGATTTTCTTATTCATTTGCATAGAGTTTATCTGTTTATATGTTGTTATTTCTGAATTTTGATCTAGAAACAAATTAAATAATGCTCTGAGTAAAACATAGATTCATTTTTGTAAAGCACTAGGATCTTATAAGAAGTATGGGTTTGGGATAATTGTATTTATGACTTGGAATCTTTGACATTAGTTGATCTATGTATTTCTAAATCTGCCTAAAGGATATTTCCCAATGGATAAGGTAATGGCCATAGATTGATTTTTTTGAATTGATACATGTTTAGTTGGGTTTGGTTATATTATACAAACATAGAGTAACTCCAAAATTCTTTCAAGTTTCATGGATATTTTTTGTATGTTCTTCATGATAACTGAGAATTAATGAGTGAGTAGTTTTCATTCAGTATTTTTTTATCATTTTCTATTATTCTAAGTCCTGAGAAAGTTGCAAAGTGTTAGATGTTGAGCTAGATTAGGTATACCCCCCTTGGTCTTGCAGATCCAAAAGTGTATAGGATAGTCTTGTCCCTATAGTCGGTCCAATTACCTAAGATTTACAATACATGGAATTATCCACTCTTGAATATTTATCCATAGGTATATTGGTATATTTCCAAAGCATAAATAATTTCAAAACACCAACATACCTAATACCAATCACGTCCCCATCACACAACCCATATTCCCTGGATGTTCTAGCATTGCATGCACCAGTTACTAAATTGATCTCCTATCCTGATCATTGAGATTTTGTATATATTTCTTGTATTTAACCATTTGGTTCTAATCCTATCAAGATGCCCTCGCATCCTATCCCACCATCCTAAGCTTCCCCATGTCACCTTTCCCATATCACTTCTCCTACCTGGTACTTTCACAATTTGTCCAAAAGGTTCTTCATATTGGTGACACACACACAAGAATAGGATTTTATTGTCCCACATCACATTGCATTACAATCTGCCTCACCAAGTCACCTCATCACACCAAACACAAACCATTAACTACATTAGTTAGAACCTATTTATCATGCATCTTTGCATCCATTAGCCCATCCACTAAACTTGCATTTGTCCACCTAGAATTAAATCATTCATTCTCATCTCATTAAGTTAATTTTAGTTCATCTCATTAAGTTCATTTTAGTCCATCTCATTAAGTTAATTTTAGTCCATCTCATTAAGTTTATTTTATTTCATCTCATTAAGTTCATTTTAGTCCATCTCATTAAGTTCATTTAATTTCAAATCATTAATTTCCTTTTAGTCCATCTCATTAGGTTTATTTTAGCTCATTTCATTAAACTCATTTTAAACCATCTCACTAAATCCATTTCACTTTCCATTGCACTAATTCATTCATTTTTATCTTTATTTAGTTAATTCATTAAAATCATTAATTTTCATCTTCATTAATCCTTTTTATTAAAATCATCAGATACATTCATTTAGTTCATTAATTTCATTAAATTCATTAATTTCATTAAATTCATTAGTTACAAACATTAATACATTTAGGATCATTATTGTATCAGTGCATTATTAATTTCCAATTGCATACTATTACCCAGATTTTTTCCCCCGTCTTGTCAAGTTTGGCTACAAGTGGAGAAAAATGTGGCTCCCTCGAGGGTAGATCCCAGCTTCTATGGTTTTTCCATGTTTTTGTGTCTTCATCTTGTTCTCTGCATTTTTTCTAGGCCTCTGGCTACCCTTATTCATTAAAATAGCCTAAGTGTTGAAAGCCCTATGCAAATTTGGTATAAAACCTAGTTCTTCCATGGCCTCTTCTATTCCTTCATTGCCTTTTCCACGTGACTCAAGTCCCTTTTAAGTCATGTGCACATTTTGAATTCCCTTTAGTCACCGAGTCATGCAAGGGGAAGGGAATATTACAAATCATTCAGTGATCACGAGATTGCCTTGGTCACGCAGTCTCTATAAGAAAGGGAATATTCTATTTTGATCTTGAGACTTAGCGACTATCGTCCGATCGTGATCTAATCTTATGTTTGTCACTGAGTCTCGTGATAAAACTCCAGTTAAGCAAAGTGTTTAGAGACATCATGACTTAATGTATTTCTAACTGCAAATATGACCTGAGTCCAGGCTGAGTTGAGTTAAAATCTTTCAGTCGCCAGGTCTCTAAATGAACTCATGGTTAGAAGCGGAGTTTGTTTAAAAGGTCAAAGGGATTTGCAGTCAGATCATGAGTAAATTGTAGATAAGGGACCTAGGCATTATGTATGCAATCACGAAGTCTCATGAAAAAATATAGTCTCGTAATGAAACTATGGTTGAGCAAAAAATCTAGAGATCATGAGACCACTCAGTTGCCAAGTCTCTAAAATGAACCATGGTCAAGGGAATCAAGAAAGGGTTAAGTAAGGGCAAGTTCCAAAATCTGGATGATTTGATCTGGGCTGTCAATTATGTTTTGATCTTACGCTACTCACTGAGTCTCTAAATAAAATGGAATATACTCTTAGGGTTATGCAACTTACCCTTGATCGTCTGATCATGTTTTGATCTCACGATGGTCATGAAGTCTCCAAGGAAACTCAAAGTTAGTAAAATATATCAGAGACTCAGCGACATGAAGGATTTGAGTAACTGGGGGTTAAGGGTGGATCAAGCCAGAGTTAGGGGTAAAGGTAGCAACAAATATAAGATAAATATCAAGGGTTTTGTTTTAAATAGAAAGGTCAAAGATTTTTGAACCGTTGATAAGATCATCTCGTGCCACCTGTGACCGTTTCTTATTCAAATATTTAAAATTCAAAAGATTTGATTCTTAGATTCTATAGCAGTGGCACAATATTTCAAGATGTAGACAGAGAGATGGATTGAGCTAGCTTCTTAGGCTACATTTATGGTTATAGGAAAGATTTCAAAGATATATGTGATCAAGCATGATATTTCTCGGGTGCATTAATGAGAAGAATTGGAAAACTTAGGGTTTTTGATTATTCTATTGCAAATGTATTGTAACCCTAATCTAATCAAATTGACTCCTAAGCCTGTGTGCTAGAGGAGTAGTATATATAAGTTAGTTTTCAAGTGTTTTAGCTTTAGTTTTTCAGCTTATGCAAGATATTTTTGTGGCATTTTTCCTGCCCCTAAATTTTCATATGTTTGTAATCTCATTGATTTTCAGATATTACAAAGGATTTTTGTGACATTTTTCCTATCCTTGGGTCTTCTTGTTTGGATTTCTCTTACTAAATTGGAATATATTGAAAGTTTTTAGATAATTATTGGAGTTCCTGAACCCTTTTTCTTTCTACAATTCTATGTACTACTGCATTTGATCTGATTTAGATGAGTTAGTGGATATCCTTCAATCCCCTATCATTTTGTCTCATTCTTGTGCCTGGTTGTAGAAGTGGATGTTTGTTTATAGGTCATAGTTTGTGTCTACTCATAGTGAACATGCTATTGTTTGTCAAATTACTTCTTTCCCTGAATAGCCTTTATTTATCTCAGACCTTTCTATGAAATATTTATGCAAGCCTATCTAGAAATTTGTGCTCTACTAGATTCAAGGTTTCATACTGATTTCATTCACTCTATTGTGATTCAAGTTACCTTCAGTGTATCACCTAGAAGGATAATTTTCTTTCAGTCATTCCCTTTCAATAATTCCTTCTATCCCTTTTCCGTCAAGTTTATTTTTCATGTTCAAGAGAAGATTAGGTGATTATCCAAGAGGAATCAGCCTAGAATCTGGATTCTTCACTTTAAGTTAGCATAGGTCCCACAACCTCAAAGTGATTCCCATGTTATACTATATTATCAAGACCAAGAGAGCTTGAATAGGGTGCAAATTTAGTGTATAACAGTTCTAGCACGCCTAGTGGGACCTAGTAAAAGAAGTGTATTTACAAAGCCATGCTATCTCTGACATGTTGACTACATGGTATTGACCTAAAGAGGATTATTTTTCAAGCATATTTCATGACTCCACTAGTTTAAGAGAAAACAAGCCAATCCTGTTCAAAATTTTATGAGAAAATTTGAGACAAGAAGCTCAAAGCCCTCTGAGTTTTCACAGCTGCCCCTAACTAGAAGTTATTGCAGATCATCTTAGAGAGCATCCCCTAAAAGGAGGGTTTATTCTACACCACCTACTATAGAAAGGAGATCTTTTCCTTTCCATTAAAGAAGGAGAGGAAGATCCCTAACTAGGGAGCTACAACAAGATTAAACTCCACTACCTGATCCAAATACAATTCACACAGTTGCTGCCCGGCAGATAACAAATCCTACAATGGCGAGATAGTTTTCCTTTGTGCCCTTCAATCAAGGAAGTCCATTAAACTTTTCTAAGCATCATGATGTGCCTTTGGTAGCACTCAAGAGTCTTCTTGACTTCACAAGATAAGGACAAACAACTGCATGTGAACACATAAGAGATGTAGCCACCATATGTAGTGTGCATCATATCACAAAAGAAGATGTTGCTATTAATCTTTTAGCAGACTCTTTCAAAGGTAAGGCCTTAGAATAGTTTAGAACTTTAGGTCTTGGTTCCAGTGATTCATGTGATATATTAGGTGAATCATTAAGCAGATATTTTGAGGACAAATTATATGATTTATCTCTAGTTGAGTGGTTAACAACCATTAAGAGAGCTCCTCAAGAACAAATGATAGACTTTAATAATAGATTTCTTAAGACATGGAATAGAATTCCTATCTTAGTAAGACTTTCAGCCAACCATGCCTTCCTATATTTCTTAAGAAGTATGAATAGAAATATCTCTATCATGATTCAATCCATGGGAGGTACCTCACTACCTCAAGCCTTTGACATTGTTGTCAGGGCTAAAAATTTTTTAATCCAAGCTGGCATGATAGCACCAAGGCTGCCCATGCCTATTTTTCCCAATATTTAGGCCAACATGCCCTTGAGTATCCCTGTATATACTCCCATACCCACTATAGTAGCACCTCAAGCTAGCACTAGCTATGAGGAATCCAAAGCATTTCCTTCTGAAGAGCTACTTGAATTAAGAAGTAGTCAACAAAAAATGCAAAGTAGCCAGCAAGAAATGGTAAATCTACTGCAGTCTCTAACCAAAGAGTTGACCAATTTGAAGAAGAAAAATCAAGGGAAAAGACCACCGTTTCAGCCACAGACTCAAAGTCCCAACCAACAATATCAAAAGCATGGACCAACTTATCAACAGAATAGGCCACCATACCAAGGAGATTACCAAGTTCAAAGGAAGAATTTTAATTAGAGGTCATTTCAACCATACAACCCCATGCCCCTTAGTTTTGCAAATTCAACAAGAGACATAGTTCCAAGTTAGAATAATCTAGTCTTGGAAAATGAAAGGTGTTTTCCTTGTAATCAACCGCACAATCAAGCTACATGCTCAAATGGGTGGATGAACCAAGAACTAATGGTTCAAAATGCCTCACACAATCAATCAAAGGCTTCTTCTAGTGAGTCATCTCCCTAGTAAGAAGCACCACATAATGAGACTGCTCTCTTCAATTGGGAGTAGCAAGACTTTAGTAGAGTAAATGGTGAATCCGCCATAGCAGCCAACACTCGGTCTAAGAGAAGAGCCCAAGACATAGAGTGAACAAGAGATGGAGCTAAAGCTTCTACATCTGTAGATACATCACATCCTTCTATCCCTACCATACTAATGAAGGCTCCAGCCAAGGAAGGCTCTAGCCAAGGAAGGCCAATTTCCTAAGGAGGTCAAACCTATCATAGTGAAGACACACTAAAGAGTACACATAGTAGTGCATTTCAACGTTGTAGACAATATGAAGAAGACAAATGTCACTATATCTATGTGGGACTCCTTGGCCATTCCAGGACAACCTGAAATATTGAAGAAAGAAATGATTGAAGAGGTGATTCCTCAGTAGTCTACAAAGGAAGTTTCTCAACCAGTGTTGGTCAATGTTGATCAAAAGAAGGAGACTTCAAGTAGAAAATTCAAGCCAGATGGCATGCAATGTAGGAACTTAAAACCACCTCCCTTTTATGTATCTTTAATAATTGGAAAATATTTAGTACATAATTTTATGGTAGATAGTGGGGCTACTAGTTCTGTCATGCCCAAGAAAGTAGCTGACCAATTAGGAATTAAATACAAACCTTTCCAAAAAAAAGTGACCCAACTTGATGATTCTTTAGTAAACACCATAGGTTTGGCCAAGGACACAAGCTTGATTATCCATGCAAGCCCCAATTTTTCTATCCTACTTGACATATACATCATAGACCTCCCTGCCTTATTTTCCATATGTTTATCAAGGGAGTTTATAGCCAATATAGGAGGCTATCTTTCTTCTGACTGGTCTCACATGCTTTTCCATACAAGGTATGGAACTAAGGTTACTATCAAGTTTGAATCATTGGAAGCACACCATATAGAACCTTATGTGTCCAATATACTCAATACAAGCTACCTTGCACTTGACAGTAATGATTTCCCAATCATGAGAGATGAGAAAACCAAGTTGGAAGATATCCTTGATATCTATCTAGATGATTTTGAATCAAAAAGAACCTCAGAGGCCCAAGCCAATTTTATTTGGGATGCTAATTTGGGAAACTATTTGTTACAAGAACATGAATCCATAGAGCCAAACCTTCTCAAAATAGATACTAAGTCAGAAGATTAGGGAAACCAAGTTTGGGAGCTATTCTTTGATGGTGCTAGGAGCAGACATGGCTCTGGTTGTGGTGCTATGCTAATCTCTCCAAAGGGGGAAAGGTATTATAGAGATTTTAGATTTAGTTTCTCTTGCACTAGCAACACTATTGAATATGAGAGCCTGGTGAATGGATTGGAGTGGGCTAGAAAAGGAGGGATCAAAGCCATAAAATTTAATGGTGATAGTGATTTAGTTGTCATCCAAGTAAGAGAGATAAGTGCAACCAAAAGTGACACAATGAGAGTATACAAGCATAGAGTGTGGGATGCCATTAAAGATTGTAATGCTTTCAATATTATTGCAATCCCTAGAAAGTTAAATCAAAATGAAGATAGATTAGCTACAATTGGATCCCAGTATGACATTCCTAAGAGTATTTCAAAAGAAAAGGATCAACAACATATTAAAGTAGTTGTCAGGCCTTCTATTCATGATAATGATGTCAATTGGAAAGTATTTTACAATGATGAGAAAATTCTATAATTCTTATTTGAAGAAGATGTATTTTCAAGCATAACCAAGATAGATTGATGCAGAACTATGGTGATCAAGTGGTACAACTTAAATCAAATAAAATGCCAAAAGGGCTAGTCACCCTAGAATCCATCTTCAATAGAGATGATCAAGCACAAAAAAGTAAACTTGGCCTGGTAGTTCAGCAAGAACATTGCGTTGACCTAGAACTGGAGCCAGGTAAAAGCTTGAAATTTGGGAAGATTAATATTGATTCAGAAAAGTAGGCTTATGTCCAATTATTTCAATAATTTGGTGATATATTTGCTTGGCAATATGAATATCACAAAGGTTTCAACCCAGCACTTGCTCAACATACAATTTAATTGGAACCAAATGCCAAACTAGTAAAATTGAATCAAAGACCTGTCAACCCCAAGCTTGAGCCACTTATGCATAAAGAGGTGCTCAAATTTATAGAAAGTAGTATAATTACTCCATCAAGCATACTAGTTGGGTCTCCAACCTTGTTCCTGTCAGGAAGAAGAATGGGGAACTAAGGTTATGTGTTGATTTTAGGGATCTAAATAGAGAATCCCTAAAGGACTGCCATCCATTTCCATCTATGGAATAGATCTTATAGTGTTTTTCTAGATTAGAACACTTCTCACTATTGGATGGTTGTTCAGGGTACAATCAAATCCTAGTTCATTAAGAAGATCAATATAAAACTGCATTTGCGACCAAACGGGGAACCATGGCTTATCAAAAGATGCCTTTTGGTTTGTCAAATGCAGGTGCTAATTTTCAAAAAGAAATGGATATGGCCTTTAAGAGCCTCATGTTCAAGTTTGTACTGGTCTATTTAGATGATATAACCATTTATTCTAAACATGCAGCAGACCATATCAAACATTTGAGGAAAATATTTGAAAGGTGTAGAGAGTTTGGGGTATCTCTTAATACCAAGAAATGTGTGTTTGTAGTCCATGAAGGAAAACTATTGGGATATATTGTATCCAAAAAAGGAATTGTAGTTGACCCTTAGAGGATTGCAGCTATTTTAGAGCTCCCACTCCCACTTCAAAAGAAAATTCTTCAATCTTTCATATGGAGCATTAATTTTGTCAGGCATTTCTTGCCTAACATTGTAGATTTTCTAAAGCCTTTAACAACTACGTTGAAGAAGAACTCAGCTTTCAGCTGGAGGAAAGAAGGAAAGGCCAATTTTCAAGCCATCAAAGAAGCTTTGAGAGAGGATCCTGCCTTGTTGAATCCTGATTTCAGTAATGATTTTATCCTTTATTCTTATGGAGGCCCCGATGCTATATGTGCAATACTAACTCAAGAGAACTCTGAAGGATTGGAGCAGCCTGTTGCTTTCTTTAGCAAAGGCCTAGATGAGTATGAATAGAGATACTCTTTTGTGGAGAAACATGTACTTTCTATGGTGAAAAGTCTCAAAAAGTTTTGATATCTATTGACACACAGCAAGGTATAATTGAAAGTTACTCATCCTAGTGTCAAAGAGTTCTTGCATTCTAGGGACCTGAATGAAAAAAGAGCTAGCTAGATTACCAAATTCATGGAGTATGTCATTGATATCCGAATCACTAAGCTAGTTAGATGAAGAGGTCTTTGTGAGAATTTGACAAGGGATGAATATTCAAACAATTTGGAACAACAGAATGCATCTCTAGTTGTGCATTCCATAGAACAACATGCCAAGGCAACAGGTTGGTTTTCTAACATAGTTCATTTTTTATAGACAGGTGAATGTCCTATGAATTTAGATTGAGCAAAGAGAAGATATTATAGATTGTTATCTATACCCTTTGTGTTGATTGATGAAATTATTTTTTGAAAGGATCACAATGGTGTTCTCTTGAGATGCATAGATTCAGATCAAGTGGCAAGTATCCTGAATGAATTTCATGATGGACCTTCTGGAGGTCATTTTTCTCCCAGGACCACTACTTTTAATATCATGAGGGATGGATACTATTGGCCATCTATCTTCAAGGATAGTCATGATCATGTATGAAAATGCATCAAGTGTGCCATGTTTGCAAGAAAATAAAATATTGCAGTGTTACCCCTCCAACCAATCAAAATAGAGAAACCCTTCATGAAATGGGGCATTGATTTTATAGGCCTAATAAATCCTCCATCTAGTGCAGGACATAAATGGATTATAACTGCAACATATTATTAAACTAGATGGACAGAGGTTATTTCTTTAAAGGAGGCCAATCAGAATGCCATTGTGAGCTTCTATGATAATATCATACACAAATTTGGCACTCTAGATTCAATCATTTTAGATAATGCACTTGCATTCATAAGCCTCAGAGTGACTAAATGGGCACTCAGAAATGAGATTTCTCTAAATACTAGTTCCAACTATTACCCCCAGGGTAATGGCCTAGCAGAGTCTACAAATAAAAATCTGATTAGAATTATTAAGAATACTTTGCAAGAAAACCAAAGATACTGGCATTCCAAGCTCAAATCTGCCTTATGGCTAGATAGGATAACCCCAAAGAAAATAATTGTTAATTCTTAGGTTATATGTTGGTTTATGGAAAAGAGTCCAGATTATCTATTTCAATAGAATTGCCAGCATTAGACCTTACCATGCAATTTTTTCTCTTTGAAGAAGGAGATCCTATACAGGTAAGGCATGCTCAACTCATGGAGCTAGAAGAAATTAGAGACAAGTATATGCAAACCATGGAATTCTAGTAGATGCAAACTAAGAAGAATTTTGATAAAAGGGCCAGTGCTAGAGATTTCAATGCTAGAGATATTGTCCTCAAGTGGGATGAATACAAGTCCAAGCCTGGTAGAAATTCAAAGTTTGATTCCTTTAGGGGTGGACCATTTATAATCACAGAGTGCAAGGAACATAACGCATTTCAATTGTCAACTCTTGGAGGAGACACCTTGCCAATATCAGTTAATGGTTTCCATCTCAAGCCCTATTTTGAGGTTTTCCCTACCCTATAATTAGTTTTCCCTATTTTCTCTTGCTTTCTAGTTTAGTTTCCAGCTTTTCAAAAAGTGCTTGTGCACATTTCATAGTTCCTCCTACTGGTTTTAGTCTTTTCTAGAAGGTTCTATTTTTCTTGAAAGGTGACTCCATTCCCAATAGATGTCAAAGCCACTGGTTCTCAATGTTTAGCAGGCTGACATCTAGCAGAAATTGCCAAGAATGTTACCCAAAATTTTTCCCCCATCTTGTCAAGTTTGGCTACAAGTGGATAAAAATGTGGCTCCCCCAAGGATAGAGCCCAGCTTCTATGTTTTTTCCATGTTTCAATGTCTTGATCCTGTTATCTACATTTTTTCTAGGCCTTTGGCTACCATTATTCATGAAAATAACCTGAGTATTTTAATCCCTATGAAAATTTGGTATAAACCCTAGTTGTTCCACGGCCTCTTCTATTCCTTCATCACCTTTTCCAGGAGACTTAAGTCTCTTTTAAGTCATTTTGCCATTTTGAATGCCCTTTAGTTGTTTAGTCGCACAAGGGGAAGGGAATATTCCAAATCATTCAGCGATCACAAGATTACCTTGGTTGTGTAGTCTCTATAAGAAAGGGAATATTTTGTTTTGATCTCAAGACTTAGCGACTATCGTCTAATCATGATCTAATCTTATGGTTGTCATTGATTCTTGTGATAAAACTACAGTTAAGCAAAGTGTTCAGAGACATCACGACTTAATGTATTTCTAACTAAAAATGTGACCTATGTCCGGGCTAAGTTGAGTGAAAATATTTCAGTCGTGAGGTCTCTTAAAGTAACCATGATTAAGCAAAGTGTTAAGAGATTATGAGACTATGCAGTTTCTAGGTCTCTAAATGAACTCATGGTTAGAAGTGAAGTTTGGTCAAAAGGTCAAAGGGATTTTTGGTCAGATCATGGGTAAATGGTAGATCGACACATGACAGATAAGGGACCGAGGTATTATGTATACAGTCAAGAAGTCTCATGAAAAAATGGAATATACTTGAAAGTTAACACAACTTCATCACAGCCATTTATTTGAGATCTAATATCATAGTGGTTGCATAGTCTCGTAATGAAACTATAGTTGAGAAGAAAACATGGAGATCGTGAGACCACTCAGTCTCCAAGTCTCTGAAACAAACCATGGTCAAGGGAATCAAGAAAGGATTAAGTAAGGGCAAGTTCTAAATTCTGGATGATTTGATCTAGGTTGTCTATTATGTTTTGATCTTACGGTAGTCACTGAGTCTCTAAAGAAAATGGAATATTCTCTTAGGGTTATGTGACTTAGTGTTGATTGAGAAACTTATGCATAAAGAGGTCCTCAAATTAATAGAAAGTGATATAATTTACCCCATCAAGCATACTAGTTGGGTCTCCAACCTTGTTCCTATCAAGAAGAAGAATGGGGAAATAAGGTTATGTGTTGATTTTAGGGATCTAAACAGAGCATCCCTAAAGGAATGCCATCCATTTCCATCTATGGAATAGATCTTATAGTGTGTTTCTCGATCATAAAGCTTCTCACTATTGGATGGCTATTCAGGGTACAATCAGATCCTAGTTCAACAAGAAGATCAATATAAAACTGCATTTACAACCAAATGGGAAACCATGGCTTATCAAAAGATGCCTTTTGGTTTGTCAAATGTAGGTTCTAATTTTCAAAAAGAAATGGATATGGCCTTTAAGAGCCTCATGTTCAAGTTTGTACTGGTCTATTTAGATGATATAACCATTTATTCTAAACATAGAGCACACTGCATCAAACATTTGAGGAAAATATTTGAAAGGTGCAGAGAGTTTGGGGTATCTCTTAATCCCAAGAAATGTGTGTTTGCAGTACATGAAAGAAAATTGTTGGGATATATTTTATCCAAACAAAAAATTACAATTGACCTTGAGAGGATTGCAGCTATTTTTGAGCTCCCACTCCCACATCAAAAGAAAATACTTCAATCTTTCATAGGGAGGATTCATTTTGTCGAGCGTTTCTTGCCTAACATTGCAGATTTACTAAAGCCTTTGACAAATTTGTTGAAGAACTCATTTTTTAGCTGCAGCAAAGAAGGAAAGGCCAATTTTCAAGCCATCAAAGAAGCTTTGAGAGAGGCTCCTACCTTGTTGAATCCTGATTTCAGTAATTATTTTATCCTTTATGCTTATAGAGGCCCTGATGCTATATCTGCAATACTATCTCAAGAGAACTCTGAAGGATTGGAGTAGCTTGTTGCTTTCTTTAGAAAAGGCCTAGAAGAGTATGAATAGAGATACTCTTTTATGGAGAAACATGTACTTGCTGTGGTGAAAAGTCACAAAAACTTTAGATATCTATTGACTCACAGCAAGGTACAATTGAAAGTTACTCATCCTAGTATCAAAGAGTTCTTGATTTCTAGGGACTTGAATGAAAAAAGAGTTGGTTGGATTACCAAAGTTGTGGAGTATGACATTGATATCCAAATCAATAAGCTGGTTAGAGGAAGAGGTCTCTGTGAGCATTTGACAAGGGATGAAGATTCAAAAAATCTAGAACAAAAGCATGCATCTCTGGTTGTGCATTCCATAGAAGAACACACCAAGGCAATGGGTTGGTTGTCTAACATGGTTCATTTTTTAAAGACAGGTGAATGTCTTGCGAATTTAGATTCAGCCAAGAGAAGATATTATAGATTGCAATCTATACCCTTTTTCTTTGTTCATGAAATTCTTTTTAGAAAGGATCACAATGGTTTTCTCTTGAGATGCATAGATTCAGATCAAGTGGCAAGTATCCTGAATGAATTTCATGATGGACCTTCTAGTGGTCATTTTTCTCCCAGGACCACTACTTTTAAGATCATGAGGGCTGGATACTATTCGCCATTTATCTTCAAGTATAGTCATGATCATGTAAGAAAATGCACAAAGTGTGCCATGTTTACAAAAAAAGAAAAGATTACAGCTCTGCCCCTCCAACCATTTAGAATAGAGAAACCCCTCATGAAATGGGGCATTGATTTTATAGGCCTAATAAATCCTCCATCTAGTGTAGGACATAAATGGCTTATAACTGCAACAGATTATTTCACTAGATGGACAAAGGCTATTTCTTTATAGGAGGCCAATGAGAGTTTTGTTCAAAGCTTCTATGATGATATCACACACAGATTTGGCACTCCATATTCAATTATTTCAAATAATGCACTTGCATTCACAGGCCTCGGAGTGACTAAATGGGCACTAATGAATGACATTTATCTGAATACTAGTTCCAACTATTACCCCCGGGGTAATGGCCTAACAGAGTCTACAAATAAGAATCTAATCAGAATTATTAAGAAGACTTTGCAAGAAAACCAAAGAGACTAGCATTCCAAGCTCAAATCTGCCTTATGGCTAGATAGGATAACCCCAAAGAAAATAATTTGGAATTCTCCTTATATGTTGTTTTATGGAAAAGAGGTCAAATTATCTATTTGGATAGAATTGCGAGTATTAGACCTTGCCACACAATTTGTTCTCTTTGAGGAAGGAGATCCTTTATAGGTAAGGCATGCTCAAATCATGGAGCTGGAAGAAATCAAAGACAAGTCTATGCAAACCATAGAATTCCTGCAGATGCAAACTAAGAAGAATTTTGATAAAAGGGCCAGAGCCAGAGATTTCAATGCTGGAGATATTGTCCTCAAGTGGGATGAATACAAGTCCAAGCTTGGTAGACATTCAAACTTTGATTCCTTTTGGGGTGGACCATTTGCAATCATAGAGTGCAAGGAACATAATGCATTTCAAATATCAACTCTTGGAGGAGACACCTTGCCAATATCAGTTAATGGTTTCCATCTCAAGCCCTATTTCGAGGTTTGCCCTACCCTATAATTATTTTTCACTATTTTCTCCTACTTTCTAGTTTAGTTTCCATCTTTTCAAAAAGTGCTTGTACATAGTTTGTAGTTCCTCCTCCTTGTTTCAATATTTTCCAGAAGGTTCTATTTTTCTCGAAAGGTGACTCCATCCCCAATAGATTTCAAGGCCACTACTTCTCAATATCTAGCAGGCTGACATTTAGCAGAAATCACCAAGAATGTTACCCAAATTTTTTCCCCCATCTTGTCAAGTTTGGCTACAAGTGGAGAAAAATGTGGCTCCCGCAAGGGTAGAGCCCAACTTCTATCTTTTTTCCATGTATCTATGTCTTGATCCTATTCTCTATATTTTTTCTAGGCCTCTAGATACCCTTATTCATGAAAATAACCTAAGTGTTGAAAGCCCTATGCAAATTTGGTATAAACCGTAGTTGGTCCACGACCTCTTCTATTCCTTCATTACCTTTACCAGATGACTTAAGTCCCTTTTAAGTCATGTGCACATTTTGAATGCCCTTTAGTTGCTTATTCATGCAAGGGGAAGGGAATATTACAAATCATTCAGGGATCATGACATTACCTTGGTCGTGTTGTAACTAAAAGAAAGGGAATATTCTATTTTGATCTTGAGACTTAGTGACTATCGTCTGATTATGATCTAATCTTATTGTTGTTGTTGAGTCTCATGATAAAACTATAGTCAAGAAAATTGTTCAGAGACATCATGACTTAATGTATTTATAGCTGTAAATGTGACCTGAGTCTAGGTTGAGTTGAGTTAAAATCTTTCAGTCACCAAGTCTCTTAAAGTAACCATGATTAAGCAAAGTGTCAAGAGATTACAAGACTATGTAGTCGCCTAGTCTCTAAATGAACTCGTAGTCAGAAGTAGAGTTTGGTCAAAGTATCATGAAAAAATGGAATATACTTGAAAGTTAATGTGACTTTACGACAGCCATTGATTTGAGATCTAATCTCACAGTGGTCACGTAGTCTCGTAAAGAAACTACGGTTGAGCAAAAAATCTGGAGATCGTGAGACCACTCAGTCACCAAATCTCCAAAATGAACCATGGTCAAGGGAATCAAGAAAGGGTTAAGTAAGGGAAAGTTTCAAATTATGGATGATTTGATCTAGGTTGTCGATTATGTTTTGATCTTACGGTAGTTGTTGAGTCTCTAAATAAAATGTAATATTCTCTTAGGGTTACACAACTTAGAATTGATCATCCAATCTTGTTTTGATCTCACAGTGGTCACAAAGTCTCCAAGGAAACTCAGAGTTAGTAAAATAGATCGGAGACTTAGCAACATGAAGGATTTTAGTAACCAGGGGTTAAGGGTGGATCAAGCCAAAGTTAGGGGTAAAGGTAGCAACAAATATAAGATAAAGATCAACAGTTGTGTTTTAAACAGAAAGGTCAAAGATTTTGAACCATTTATAAGATCATCTTGCGCCACCTATGACCGTTGCATATTCAAATATTTAAAATTCAAAAGATCTGATTCTTAGAGTCTATAGCGGTGGCGTAATATTTCAAGTTGCAGATAGAGAGATGGATCAAGCCAACTTCTCAGGCTACATTTATGGTGATAGGAAATATTTCAAAGATATATCTGATCGAGCAGGATGTTTCTCAGGCACATTAATGAGAAGAATTGAAAGACTTAGGGTTTTTTATTATTCTAATGCAAATGTATCAGTAGCCTAATCTGATTAGATTAACTCTTGAGCCTGCATGCTAGAGGAGTAGTGTATATAAGTTAGTTTTCAAGATTTTTAGCTTAGGTTTTTCATCTTATGCAAGATATTTTTGTGGCATTTTTCCTACCCCTAAACTTTCATATGTTTGTAATCTCATTGATTTTCAGATATTGCAAAGGCTTTTTGTGACATTTTTCCTATCCCTAGGTCTTCTTGTCTAGATTGCTCTTACTGAATTGTAATATATTGAATGTTTTCAAATAATTCTTGGATTTCCTTAACCCTTTTTATTTCTGCAATTCTATGTACTACTGTGTTTGATCTTATTTAGATGAGTTTGTGGATATCCTTCAGTCCCCTGTCATTTTGTCTCATTCATATGCCTAGTTGTAGAAGTGGATGTTTGTTTGCAGGTCATAGTCCATGTCTACTCATTGTGAACATGCTATTGTTTTTGAAATTAATTCGTTCCCTGAATAGCCTTTGTTTATCTCAAACCTCTCTACAAAATATTTATGCAAGCCTATCTAGAAAGTTGTGTTCTACTAGATTCAAGGTTTCATGTTGATTTCATTCACTATGTTGTGATTCAAGTTACCTTCAGTGTATCACCTAGTAGGATAATTTTCTTTCAGTCATTCCCTTTCAAGCATTCCTTCAATCCCTTTTCCTTCAAGTTTACTTTTCATGTTCAAGAGAAAATCAAGTGATTATCCAAGAGGAATCGGGCTAGAATTTGGAGGCTTCACTTCAAGTTAGCATAGGTCCCACAACCTTCCCACGTTATACTAGATTATCAAGACCAAGAGAGCTTGACTAGGGTGAAAATTTAGTTTATAACACATACATTGACCATTAAGTTCATTACATTCTACATTTTTAATTTCATTTATAGATTTCATTTACTTGATGATCCATTTTACCATCCCATCATCTACATATAAAAAAGATAAAAAAATCTCACATCCTAAATAGCATATAAATCATATAAGCATCACATCCTACATAACATACAGGTCATAAAGTAAATGCATCAAAAAATGTCAGTATGCATATCATATCAAAGCATGTCCACTCACATCCTATAGTATGAAAGTCAGTATCCACATCAGAATATAAAAAATCATAAATGCATCACAAATAAACCACCATCACATCATATAAATTCCATCACCATCAAATCATATAGTTTCCATCATCATAAAATAATATAGAGCCCATATCCGAAATACATGAGTCCATCATAAATCATATACATAAAAATGAACCTAGGTTCCGCCATACATGTACAACTCATCCAAAAAATACAAAATATGTGTCACAATAATGCAATAAAATCATGCAGCTGGCTGTGAAGGCCCCTCATCTCCCCCTGGTCTTGGTGGGGGATGTGCATCCCCACTGATCCCTAATAATATCTTCATGTACTCTGGGAATGTGTCCACTTTGTCTATGTAGGTTGTCATTGGTCCTTGGGATTTGCCTCATAATATTAGGGACCCATACTGAGCCACCTCTTTGCCTTCCCTGGCTGCATACTTTTGTGTGGAAAAGGCCTTTGACAGTACCTGCCACATCCTGCCAGTAGTAGCCACCTATCAAACTACATCTCACTCAGCCATGTACATCTCGACATGTCTCTATGCCTCATCCCTCTCTGCCATCAATGTGATCACCTGCTCAGTTGTCCAGTCCATCTGATCTATCAGATTCCCTAGCTCATCGGTTAGAGTGTCTATCTCTAACCACAATGTTGTAACATTCTATGCTAATCCCTCCTCTAAGGAAAACTCCCCATAATCAACCCTCCTCTACAGTTTATGTAATGCACCCTCTTCCCTATTTTCCCATGTTATCTCTGCTACCAATACCCCCTGTACTCAGGCCATCTTTTCCTATGCGCTGACCTCAGTGACCTACGCTATGGCTAAAAAATCATGTACTCAGGCCAACTATGTCTATGTCCTGACCTCATATACCTATGATATGGAAAGTAGCCCCTATACCCAGCTCATCTTGGACTGCAGGATGTCTCACTCTGTGATGACAATGTCATGAACCTACTACGTAACATGTTTGACCTATTGCCCCTATGAAATTTGTCCCTATATCAACACCTGTGGTGCCTATACTTGTACCTCACCCTATGGCCTTGGTGGCCTTATCCCTGTATAAGACCCTGGGGTGCTTGTACATGTCCCTACCCCTCTCCTTGTACATGTCTAGGTGCCTAAAGGTCCTAAACCTATACATCAAGTCTACAACATACACGATGCTCTTGTGACTGAGGTACTCTCCTATGTCTACCCTGACTCCTGATGACTCTATTAGGACTGAGAAATGTTTTCTTGGTGTAAGTATTTGTATCATATTTTTATGTATTCCCCTTGCTTCCTTTTTACTTGATTGTTTTTAATCCCTAAGTTGTCACTTTATTCAAACCCTCAATTACCTTTTGGGTTTAAAACCCCTAAGTCTCTCATATCTTTTATGTTTGTGTAACATAAAAAATTATTTAAATGTTGATTGAATTGATTGATGATGATATGTTATGTTACCAAAATGTAAAGGAGAGAATTGTGGTTTAGGAGGGTTTGAATTGTTAATTGTTATTTGTGTTGATTGTATATTGCCATTATGATTGTGATTAAGGGAAGATAAGATGCTCCTTTCTTTCACCCTCAAATACACAAATAGGAGATCCAATTTTGATCAACCCCAAAGGGTTAATACACAAATGAATCCAATATTTGGAAAGAGACCAAGACAGGGGATCTTAAATTTTGTAAATTGATCAATTAATATGATTAAGGACAGTAATTGAAAAGAATAGGAGAAAGTACCAACCTCCCAAAGTGGCAGGTCAAAGATTACTATTTTCTGAGATCTGTAGACTATTTTTGGAGATGCCAATAGTTGATACCAAACCAGAATAGAGAGATAGACAAAAGAAAGAAATATTTTTTCATTCCAATGTCTTCTTATGAAAAAGGTCGACCCTATACCACTTTTTCCAACTCGATCTGCTCAACTCTGAAAGTGTCCCTGTTTGCACAGTCTAAAAGAAATCTAAAAAGGGTATCCATATCTGGCCTCAGATTTATAGTCCCGAAACTATACCTACAAGAAAAATGTTTGTTTGTTGTTGGGGAGGGGTTTTCCTTATTTAGACCCTGATTTAGGAATTAACCTTGAAATCAATAAAGTATGGAAAGCTAACAAGTAGTAGAATTGAATCTAATAGTGAAGCTATGATATGGAATAGATATGAAATTGTAATTCAAATGTAGCAAGTAT
>MU226705.1:754544-765161 GCA_018584345.1 Thuja plicata
AGGAGATCCAATTTTGATCAACCCCAAAGGGTTAATACACAAATGAATCCAATATTTGGAAAGAGACCAAGAAAGGGGATCTTAAATTTTTTAAATTGATTGATTAATATGATTAAGGATAGTAATTTAAAAGAATAGGAGAAAGTACCAATCTCCCAAAGTGGCAGGTCAAAGATTGTTGTTTTCTGAGATCTGTAGACTATTTTTGGAGATGCCAATAGTTGATACCAAACCAGAACAGAGAGATAGAAAAAACCCAGAAATATTTTTCCATTTCAATGTCATCTTATGAAAAAGGTCAACCCTGTACCACTTTTGCCAACTCGATTTGCTCAACTCCGAAAGTGTCCCTGTTCGCACAGTCTGAAAGAAATCTGAAAAGGGTATCCAGATCTGGCCTTGGATTTATAGTCCCAAACCTGTACCTATAAGAAAAATGTTTTTTTTTTGTTGGGGAGGGGTTTGCCTTAGTCAAAACCTGATTTAGTAATTAACCTTCAAATGAATAAAGTATGGAAAGCTAACAAGTAGTAGAATTGAATCTAATAGTGAAGCTATGATATGGAATAGATATGCAATTGTAATTCAAATGTAGAAAGTATGTAAATATGAAAGCATAGACTTTAGAAACCATAAACCTCCATGATTGTATGCTTGGAATCCACCTTGAAAGAGTTTTGAGGATACACAAAGGATCTTGAAGGAAGATCACACCATCATGATGGCTAGATCTAGGGTTTGAATGATGAATCTTGAATGCTTGAACCAAATCCCTTCAAAGGCTTGAAAGCTTGAATCCTTGATCTTCAATGGAGAACTTGAATGACTGAGAAGAAGACTTGAACACCTTGAGAACAATGGATGCTTTAACAAAATCTTGATCACCTCTTATCACTTAGTTGATAGTTTTATCATGCTTAGAGAAAAATGAGAGAGAAGGCTTCCTTTTATATGGAATTAGAGCACAATCTTCTAAGGAGGCATAAATAGGATAATTAAATCATCATTTAAGCCTTTACCCCTAGGAGAGGACCTATATTAAATATAATTTAGGAATCAATCATTTCAGAACCTGAAACAGCCGACCCAAGAGCAAGAGAGAACTTTTTGCAAAGACTGACATCCGGGAAACTGTGGGATTCTAGGTTTGGGACCCTGGGATAGGGTTGAGGACGACCCTGTCCTAGGAAAAGTTTGAGTTTTACCCTATCCTATGGTAGGGCTGAGGTCGACCCTATCCCAGAAGGTCGACCCTATCCCTGCATCCCAAAAACAGAGTCCCGCAACCCAGAATGCAGAAATCAGTCCCGAAAGTGGTATAAGGAGGAGCAGATCAGGGGGAGATGATGCAGAAATGGGGGGATGATGTAATGAAGGTCAAATACATCCCCTAAGGAGGGATAAATTATCTTAACATGGAATTTCTTCCATTTTAAGATGATATAGTTTGTGCATTACCTTTTTCAACCACTTAAGTTGTTTTAAACCATGTGTGTTAAGTTACCATGGTCAAGGCCCTTTTTTTTAAGTCATGTTTCCTATCGGCATTTACATTTTAATTTATTCCCAAGTCCTAGGTCCCCATGATGTTTTATACATCACAAGATGTCTAGAAAGTTAGTTTTAATCTAATAGTTGGTGATTTCCCTTGATCAAAAGATGTATGAAGAATATCCATCAAGGCATCGTGCCTAGATGACAAGTGTCCTTTCCAGATTGTGGGGTCAAGGTTCTAAAAGTTGAAGGGAGGTAGATCATGGTGAGACTAAAGTAAGTCTAACCATGGAAAATATCCTATAAATAGAAGATGCAAAGAAATTATTCATCAATGCATTGCGCGTATGAGACATGTGGAAATGGTGGGCCAGGTTGGGGCTTGATTTAAGATAAAGTTCTCATAGATTATTTTTCATTCAATGACAGGTGCTTTTCCTTGAACACAAGATGAGTGTAGTTTATTCATTGTAGGATTGTGCCTAGTTGACACCTATCCATCTGATATTTCATAAAAGTGGGGCCAAAGAATAAAAGTGTCAAGCAGATTGTAATTAATTTGATGGCTGGGGTGATGGCGCTAAGGGAAGTTGCATGAGGTTTTATTCATTGTAGGATTGCACCTGAGTGAGACATGGTTTTATGAGATTGTGGGTCCAAGACTCTAAAGAATAAATGTGGATAAAATCAAAGTTGATTAGATGGTGGGCGTGATGCCTTGATCTAAAGATGCACCAAGGATACTGATCACAGAATCACAAATAAATCACACATGTCTAGGTTGATAAAGAGGAGTTAAGTGGGACCAAATGTGTTACATGGATTTTTCATGCTTCTTGTTTATTGGTTACCTTCACCACCATTATTGTGACATGTAGTTTGTCTCTTTGTTGACTTTTCTAGACTGCGAGATCTGCTGAGATGAATCTAAATCAACAGTTGTATTTAAAATTTAGTATTCTGGTGAAAGAAAATTGGTGTTACTATTTGAGCTACAAATTTTTTTAAGAGAAAAAATAATTGTAGAGTGTGTGTCCATCATGTCAAAAATTAATGCTAACTATGGGTGAGTTTATACCATAAGTGCTCTATTTTATGTTTCAAATGTTACAATCTGTAGAGCGACTAAGTGGAGTTAAATTTCAGCATGTTATTTTGTTCTCTAGCATCTTTTGAAGAAAGTAAGTCATTCTATCTAATTTTTTCTACACCCTGTGAATCTGAGTGTTGGTCTAGTTAAAAGCTTGAAAGAATTAGGGTTTTTGTTTTCAGTTAAATCTTTCTATTATTATACCCTAGCTGTTTAAAATGGCACCATGTAGATAATTTAAGGGCAAGATATATTATCAAGAGAGAGTTGTGTGTGATGATTTTCTTGAACAACTAAATAGGTCGACAAATGAATCTTCTAAATTAAAGGAATTGGTACTAAGAAACCCTTGATTGATGATAGGTGAGGGCTTTTATGATAAGGGTAATTAGATCAGGGATGCCGATGTTGGCATATTTGGTTTGGATTTTTTCAAAGTGGGTTTTAGTTAGAGAAATGCTTATGCTCCTAATAGAAATATATTACAATTTGATGTGGGGAAGCTGGTGGTCTCAAATTTTTTCATGGATGTTGGCATCTTGCTTCAAGTAGCCAATAATTATGACCCAGTGACTAGGGTAGTAAGAGATGTGGATGTTGATTTTTTGATCAACATCACTACTAATGAGATCCGTAAAGTTTTCAAATTAAATTAACCCTATGGTCATCTTGATGAGATTAATTTTGATACTTTCAATGAAGTATACAAAACTCAATGGAATTATCTCAGGAATAGGCCTCTAAGGAAAGTTTTTGACAAGATTGGAGGATTGAATGTGATGGGTCCAAATACCCTAGAACCATTTAAATTGGATTATTTCAATATGAAGGAAAAGGGCATGTATTACTCCTTGAGAGAAATCTTTGGGGATGATGTCCAATCAAAGATGTTAGTACATTACACGTTTATGATTGTTTAGATTCTCCATCCTCATATTGTTGTTATCTTTGACTTTACGCCTTTGGTGGCTGATTTAATCCATAATGGTTTAATTGGTATTCAAAAATCAAAGGTTGATAAACTATTTGGATGGTATTCTTTGTTAATGCAGATGTGCTTATATAAAGGTGTTATTTTTTTATTAAGGTAAATATAGGTTTTGAAAGGACCCTAAAACCTTTTATAGAAAATTACTAGAGATAAGCATCAACAACCGTTACAAACATCGATAGCCTGCTATAAACAAAAAGCAAGACCCCGACGAACCCCCATTAACCCAAAAAAGGAAAACATAAAGCTGCCAAAAAATAGTTACCAGCACAACTTCCAGACCAATTTCCAGCACAAAACATAAATAAAAATTACTTTATACTTTCAAAGGCTTCCTTAGCCTCTTTCTACATTTCTTCCATCTTATTGATGGAATATTTTAGCACTTTCATCTCCTTAAGAATCTCTAGAATTTTCCTTTTGATGCAACTTTGAGTTCTGGTACCTGGGCCCAAGCTCCCATTTTTGTCTTCTATTGTAATGGTTGTATTCTCCAGCAAGTTTCTCTCCAAGTAGGCATATAAAGCTTTAACATTTTGAATAGATACTTTTAGCCCTGCGTTTCTATGCTTGAGAATGATGCTAATCATATGCCCATTGTGGCTGATTTGATTTTTCATATCTTTCAACTTCTCCTCCACAAGAGCATTGACTATGGCCATTATCTCATCATTTATGTTGTTATTATTTACCTTCATTAGAATATCCTTCCCCATTTCATCCATCTTATTTTTGAAGGGCTCCATGGCTTCTTGCATTTCCTTTAGGTGCTGCTTCATATCCTTCATATCCTTGCTAATCCAATTCTCCATACTAGCCCCATGATCCTCCTTACTCTTTGGAATTTGGTCATCCATTTTGAACCCGACCATAGTATTGTGGTTAGAGTCCTTTCTCTGTCTTTTCTTTTTTTTGTCACCAACCTTCAGATTAGGCTACTCTGTCATCTCCTCATTTTCTTTTCCTTTGTTCACTTCTTCATCGTTCTCCTCCTTGTCTTTTCCCTTATTCTCTTCTTCTTCTTTTTCCTCCTCTTGGTTTCCAGCTTCATTTACCCTATTCTCTTCTTCTTCATTCAAGGGAATTTCCTCCTCATTCACCTAAGTTTCCTCCTTAATCACATCTTCATCCTTCTCTTTCAGCATATCCTCCTCTTCATTCTCTTGTTCATCTTTTTCAGTCACGGGCACTTCCTCCTTTTCCTCTTCCTAAATGTTCTCTTCTTCATTACCTTGACTATCAAGGGTTTGAGCTTCTGACTCCTCCTTCCTATCCAGATTCTCCTCTCTCTTACTCCTTACCCTTTTCTTTGGGTTCTCCTTTTTACTTTCCAACTTTATTTTCTTTGCATTCCCTTTAACCCTTTTAGGAATGGGTTCCAAGATTTGGTTTATGGTGTATTTAGAAATAAGAAGAATAATCCCTTCATGAAGAACCAGATTGCTAGATTTATTCCTATGCTCTATGATGTTGTTATTTAGTGAGCTTAACAGATAGAAAGGAAACGACACTTTTTTTTATTCCTAAAATGGTTAGCAAGCACAAAGTGAAGGTTGTAGATTTTAGAATAGCGACCATCCAAAGTGAAATACTCTATCATGAAAGTCAAAATATTATCCTAATGACTCTTAATTTTCTTAATGTCAACATAATCTCCCGACCCTTTGCTCAGAAGGGCTTCTTCATATTCAGATTTAGGGAAAATTTTAAAAGATTGAGACCCTATATGTTTATTGCCCCTATAAAATTTCATGCCATCAATGGAAAGCCCCATTATCTCTGAAATAATTCTCAGTGTAAGTGTAAAAGACTTACCCCATGGATTCACCTTTCCATTCTTCCATCCATCTGCAAATTTTTTGGTTACTTCTTTGTCCTAGCCATGCAATTTCTCCATGTACTGGGTCACACCACCCTTCTTCAATCTTTTCCACACTTTTTTCTTTTATTTTTACTTCGTACAATCCAGTGGCTCCTCCCTTTTCAAACCTTCTCCCATATTTGCAGAAGTGTTCTGATCTTTCTGAAAGTGAATGGGCTGAAACGTGAGACTCTTTTGATTTCTCTATTTCAAAATGCTTGATAATACCCACAAACCATGTGAGGTAACTTTCTTCATAATTCTCACATTCCTCGACTGACAACTATCATCACTATTTATCTTAAGTGTCATGTTCATCATTAATTTTGGCTTTAATAGAGCCTTCAATGTGATTAAGCTTATCGTACCTGATAAGACTTAAAATCTCAATATTGAGATCCACTTCCCCTTTCCATGATTGAGTGACATCAATTTGGGCCCCCACATTAGCAAAGTCATCTGTCAACTTATTTCCTTCCCAAAAATTGTGGGTTATATGAATTTCCTTAAAAAGAAGCATTAAGGATTTAATTTTATCAATTATATGGACTATAGTCTAAGAAGCACCATTCTTGCCATTAATACAAATTATAATGTTTAGGGAATCTCCCTCCAACCAAAGATTTGAATAACCCATTTCTTTAGCCATGATAACAACTTGAAGAGTTTCCTATGCTTTCACTACATGGTTAGTCTGAATTCTCAAAGGGGCGGCAATAGCTCCTAGACAATTTCCAGCCCAATCTCTTATTATACCTCCCAATCTAACTCTTCTTGGATTCCCTTTTGCTGCTCCATAAAAGTTACCTTTGACCCACCCAACCGGCGGAGCAGTCCATCTTGTATTTTCCCTCAAGGTTAAATCCTTATCTTTATGCCCCTGATTTTTCCTGTTAAGAATTTCATTTAAAACTTTAGGGTGGAGTCTCTAGGGAGAGTACCTTTAAAATTTTCCAGTAAGCTTTAACTAATATGATTAGCCACAATCTCATGGGAGGAGGTTTTTTCTTTGAAGACTCTATTGTTTCTCTCCTTCCAGATTCTTGAAGTAAAATGGGGAAGAAACAACCTCCAAAGATCTTTGGAATCTTTACCAGAATAGGGGCAGAGCCATTGTTTAACCAGATCCTAAAATTTATGAGGTTTCACCCAATCCAAGTTGAAATGTTTGAAGATAGAATCCCACACTTTACAAGTATAAGTATAGTGAATCATCATATGATTGAAATTTTCAGCTTCAGAGAAGCAAAGGATACATCTATTGGGCATACTAAGTCTCCTTTTATAGAGATTATCCACAGTAAGAATTTTGTTCTGAACAAGCAGCCAAAAAAAATGTTAATTTTAGGAATAAGCTTATTGTTCCAAACTTGAGAACTGATTGGATGATCTTCCTAAGTGTGGAGAAGGGCAGAGGCAAATGAAATAGAAAATTTACCATTTGCCTCCGGACCCCAAATCAAAGAGTCTTGTTCATTATCTCTTAAGAACCATTGATTATGTTGTTTGTTGACAATATTAAGGCTCTCATTAAAAGAGCTAAGGTCTATCCAACCCTCATTGATCCAATAATCAGAATCATTTTCCCCAATTATATTTTTACACTCTAGAATCTTAGGCATCCACTCTTGCTTCTCATTAAGATCTTTTTCCTTCAGCCATTTTTCATTCCAAAAATTAATCTTCCTCCCATTTCCGAATTTCCATCTAACCCCTTTTCTAACTAGATCCTTGCCTTTATAAATATTGTTCCAAATGAAATATCCTTTGATGTCTAGAGGATTCCTTAACATATCCTTTAAATAATTTAGATGATATTTTCTCTTGATAATAGAGTTCCATTCCTTCTCCTCTTCAAAGATTCTCCAGCACTGTTTTGCCAGCAAAGCCTTGTTTGTATTTTTAATACTTCTGATGCCAAGCCCTCCAAACTTCTTTGGTTTGCACACCACCTCCCAAGCCACAAGGATAAACCTCTTCTTCTCTTCAACTCTAGACCAAAGGAATATTTTCTAGATTTTTTCTATCATGTTAGCAAACTTCTAAGTTATTTTGAAGAGATTGAGTGCATAGACTGGAAGGTTTTGAAGAGTAGATTTCAGAAGCTGGACTTTTCCAAATTGACTTAGAGTAGCTCCTTTCCATCCTGCTAGTTTAATGTGAAATCTGTCAAGGATGCCATTCCAGAAAGAGTCATCAGGTTTATGACATAAAGGGAGACCCAAATAGAAAGAAGGTAAATTCCCAATCTTACAACCCAGAATGGCAGAGATCTTCCTTTATCTTTCTTCTAGAGTGTTGCTGAAAAAAAGAGAACTTTTCTCCCAATTTATAGATTGTCTAGAAGCGTTTGTATAAGTATTCAAAGCCTTTTTAATGTTCCTTTCTTCTTTCACAGAGGCTTCCCCCATCATTATAGTGGAATCTACAAATTGTTCATGTGATCATTTCTGTAGTGCAGAGGAAGGTTGAAGACTAAAAATCTATCCAGTTATCACCATACTATTGATATATCTCCCAAGGCTTTCTGCCATTATTGCAAAGTATACACCTCCTTTCGTGATTTGTGGTTCCCAAGCTTTACAAAGGCGAGGGTTAGTAGCAAAGGTTTTAAAAATGATATAAATCCAATACACAGATACTACTAAAATGAATAGCTTGAAGCATAACCAATAAAATGTACAAGCAAAGAAAGGAAAAAAAATGAATGCAAACCCCAAAGTTCTTGAAGTTTCCATTGTCTCTCTCTACTCCTTCCAAAACACTATTTTACTATTGGTGTGGGCAGCATCTATGACTTGAGAAGCGTCGATAATTTACTAATTGAAATGTATGTGTGATCGCAAGATGGCTTGAATGCTAGAACCAAACTGACATAGTAATGGCGCACGAGAGCTTGAAATCCTAGATCCTTCAAATGGTTATGAAGGGTTTATTATATAGGAATTGGTGATGATATGAATGGTTGAGATCAATCCCAGAGATAGGGAGCTGAATGGTTAAGATTAAAAGGAACTGGAGAAGCCATCAGTAAACTCCACCTCTTCATTTGGTAAAGAGGAGATAGAGTTTGGTTGACTGAAGAGCTAATTGTGAGTTACCTTTTAGAACTGAAGAGGTGGGTGAAGTAACCCATGTAGACTAGAGAGATGGGTGGAGTAACCCATGTGATTTGATTGGAGTTATCTCTTTGAAGATAAATGAATATTTAATTCATTTATTTAATTAAAGTTTTCAACATGTGAGATAATTGAATTCTTTTATATTTAGAATTGCTTTATTGAATGAAATTAAATTAATTTAATTGAAGTTAATTTAATTGGAAGAATTTAATTAGTAATTTTAAATATTTGAATTTAAACTATAGGAAATTGAGTTTAATTAATTAATTAATGGTAATTAATCAATTAAGGTTAATTAATTAAATCAAACTCATTATTTAATTAATTTTGGGTATTTGATTAGATGATTTGGGGAATGAATTTAGAGGAAAATAGATGATTAATTAATGATTCAAAACCATTAATTAATAGATGAAAAATAGTGTTTTTAATGTAAAGTCGCAAGCCTATCCATTTTTGGGTGTCTACACAAAGAGGATGGGGGATATTGGATCTCCTTTCCTCAGACCTCTAGTGGGGTGAAAGAAATTAGAGGACCCCCATTAACAAGCACAGAAGAAGTCACAGTAGAGACCAATTGCATAATAATTCTGATCACATCTTTATCAAAGCCAAAATACCTAAGGATATTAGAAAGAAAAGACCAATCCACTCAGTCATAGGCTTTCAAAAAATCCAATTTCATTAGGAACCCTTGTTTATTGGAAGCTTGGAGTGAATGAATATTCTCATGAACCACTATTATAGAATCCAGGACCTGTCTTCCTAGAACAAAACCATTCTATTGAGGAGAAATCAGATTAGGCAGTAATCTCAACAATCTAGAAGTAATGACCTTAGAGATGATTGTGTATAATGAGTTACAAAGGCTTATAGGTCTAAAGCCATCAACAGTATCAGCTCTAGGTTTTTAGGAATGAGAGATATAAAAGTAGAATTTAATTCCTTAAGAATATATTTAGTTCCAAAGAACTCTTTAATTGTTGAACAAATATTTTTACCTGTGATGCTCCAGAATTTTTGGAAGAAAAACATCTGAAACCCATCAGGACCTGGAGATTTTCCTCCCTCAAAAGAAAAAAAAAAGCCTTCTTAATTTTAGTATCCAAAGGTATATCTTTTAAGAAAGCAATAGAAGGATGATCCACTTTACAAGGGATCGAAGAAATTAATTTCCCTTGGTCTTCTAAGTTAAGATTTTGATCTTTCAATAATAAGGTCGCAAAGTACCCCATCATTTCTTCCCTTATTTCCTCTTCTTTAGTAACTTTACCTCTAGTATCAGATAGGGAGTGGATTCTATTTATTGCCTTGTGTTTAAGAGCAGTAAGATGGAAAAATCTAGTATTCTTATCTCCTACTTTTAACCAGAGAGAGCTGGATCTCTACCTCCAGAAGGTATCCTCCTTAGCAATGATGTTGTGGAGATCCGCAAGAACATGATTCTCTTGGGTTTTCAATCTTTCTGTTAGGCCATTTCTTTGAATTTCCTCCTGAATATCTTTCAGGTCCATTTGGGTTTTTTTTTTGGATTGAAAAATGTCCCCATAGGCATTCTTGTTCAATTGTTTAACATTAGATTTTACATTAGCCAATTTATTAACCACTTTGAACATTGTTGTTCCTTCCACCTTTATATTCAACCATTCCCTTATTTTATTCCCCATATCACGGTGGTCAAGCCACATCTTCTTAAATCTTAAGGGAGCATTTATTTTTTCTATGAAAGGAGTAACACTAAAGGAGATAGGAAAATTGTCTGAACCAATTCTGGAAAGAGAAGAAAGAGCACAAGAGTACTTAGTATACCTGATGAAGGGAACTCCCCTTAATACCACAAGTACATGATAGAAACAAAGAGAAACAATAGAAATTTGCAAGAACAAAAAATTGGCTTCTTATTGGCTCCACAAATGTGAAATTACAAACTTCAGAATTACAATATCAAAAGCCACATGGGCATCCCTTACAATAATCTATAGGACAAAGCCTCAAATAACCACCCAGAATTGCCCTAGAAAACACCATGGGCCTTCCTTAAATAGGCAATTTTCCACCG
>MU226705.1:765608-806502 GCA_018584345.1 Thuja plicata
TTACTAAAAATAGTAAGTTTCCAAAAATAGCAGCTTTGTACAAAATAGCCCTTATTGAATAGAAAAACACATATTTTTGGGTGATGCAAGATTGCCCTTACACCCAGGATGCTCCTGCATCAATACCAGTCTGAATTGATGAGAACCCTATCAAGCTTAACTTGGATAAGATCAGCTCCCACCCTACGATTAGACCAAGTGTAATTTATCCCTTCCAGATCAACATCCAATAGCCCTTCATTAATAATGAAATCCATCAAATCTACCCTACTTTCCACTTGAGACAAATTCCCTCCTGATTTATCTTCCTGCTTCAAGGGAGTGTTGAAATCCCCCATTATCAAGTAGTTGTTCTTAGTGCAGGTTTCCATAAGATCATGCAACTTCTAAATATTTAATCTTCCTTATTTGGTATTGGGGGCATAAACATTAATAAGGGTCCAAGAGAAGTTATCCTTTAAACTCCAAACTTTATTTGCTAGAAAAATTTTCTGTTCTTTTAGGAGATAAAAATTGAATTAGGATTGATTCCAGAAGATAGCCAACCCCCCTGAAGCCCCTTCAGAAATACTACCAAAATAGTTCCCATTTTTTATCAAAAGGATGTCCGGTTTAGAATCTCTAACTAAATTCCTAACTAAATCTTTCTTATGAGGACCATTGAGTCCTCAAATATTCCAAGAAATAATCTTCATTTAAGGATTGGAGAACAAACTTGATGGATGGTAAGTTGTTTTACATCAACAATATTCTATTTAGCTTCCTCTCCCCTCTGAGTTTTCTCAGATTTTCTTCCTTTATCTAGTTTTGGAGTTCCTATATCATCTTTTTGTTAGCCTCTTATCAAGACTCCTAGTTTTTGACCTCCATTATTTTTTATCAACTTTGAATTGGGATTCCCCATTAATGAACTCTCACATTTCTTTCCTGAGTTTATATTCAACTCGTAAGCAAAGTAGGTTCCTTGGGCGGATTTAGAGCCTTTCTTTCCTGATCCCTTATTTGAATCTCCTACTCTTGACCAAGATTTTTCCTTGTCCTCTGAGTCTATATCTTTCTTATTTTTCTATTTATCATATTGTTTTGGATCAAATGGAGAATCCTTATTACATCCTCTAGTTAGATCATTCTCCATTTTTGGTCTTTCCTCTGACCTTTGTGTTATTATATTTTATGTTCCTACCACAAGCTCATCTTCTTCAGAGTTCCTTTCTTTTTATTCACCTTTGGAAGGGGTCATATTTTCTTCTAACCTTGGTTCATTCTATTTTATCTCTCCTGTGAAAGGTTCCCCTTTTTCTTCTGCAGAGGTTTCCAGACTTGTAGGCTCATTTGTCCTTTCTTCTGGTGCTTGATTTAATGATTCTTGATCTAGTCTTTTTTGAGATTCCCCTTTTTTCTCCTTCTAATGAGTCTCATTTTTTTCTTCAGACGTGCCATTATCCATCTAATCCCTATTTTTTTCCAAGTTTGTTGGAAGGATATTGGTTTCCTCTATTTTTTTTCCCATTCCATTCTATATCCTTTATTTTGATCATTCCTTTTGAAGCTTCTAAGGGCAATGTTTTGCCCAATGACCTGATTTCTTACATATGAAGCATGCAAAAGGCATTGATTCAAATTCCACCTCTAGGATCCATGACCCCAGTTCTGATTTCAAGGTTATCATGTGAGGAAGATCCACATTCTACTAAATGTTAACACAAATCCTTGTTTATACTTGTCTTGTTCTTGCTACTATCATAGGATCAATAGAGAGAAGCTCCCCAAAGGCACCTTCTATGGAAATCAGTATATCCTCATGCCAATATTCCAAAGGCATCCTAGGGAGGCAAACCCAAACAGGTGTCACAGTAAAAAAACTATCATTATAATCTAGGCTAGTAGTCCATTTTTGCAGAGATAAGGAAGATTTTCCCATCAACCAGGGACACCCACATAATACTTTATAAATTTCTTCCCCATTTGAAAATTCAAAGGAGAAAAAACCTTTTGGCATAGCAGCTACATCGACTTGACCTTTAAGCCTCCATTTCTTGTCTGCAAAGGATTTGATTGAGTCTATATTTGGTCTTGGGCCCAAAAAATTTATAACCAAATTAGATGCCATGATTGACACCGTATGGTCCACTAACAAGTCAAGAATATAGATACCAAACTCTCCTTTCAATGGATCAGATAAATATTAACTTTGGGCAAAAAAGACTTGCCTGAGGGTTTTATTCCAAAAAGACCCACCCACTTCCCTTTCCCTTGATTAGTGGAGAAACCATGTGACTTACCTTTATTTGACTCTTCCCTAGCATTTGAATCTTTTGATTTTTTTGCCTCTGGCCCCATGCCTGACCCATCATCCTTGTTGAACAGTACCAAGGTAGACCCTCTAGCTTTTTCCTCAGCTGCTGATGAAGATCTAACAACAATGTCAACACCCTCTATCGTAGATCCCACAACAGATTTTTCAGCTCCCAGATTGCCTCCAGTTTCAAAATTCAAAAATCTGTCTCCCACACTTTCTTCTCCTCTTCCTCCCTCCCGCTCCCACTCCATAAATCTGATAATAATCATATTTTAATCAATAACCGATATAAAGGTGTTAGTTATTTTGGAAAGGAAATGGGTCTTATGAGGACCAAGGATGGAGAATAAATGTCAATTCAACTTTGGAGTTTGAACTTATCCTGAGATAGAGAAGATGGCAGCTATGTTAGTTTTTATAGGTGCTTTGATTCTAGGCTTAGAGCCTTATTGTATCTTGAAAACCCCATGATCCCAAAAGCTTTGTTGTCTTTCATAAGACCAAAGAAATATGATAAAGAGATCAAAATAGTTCATAATGGGGGGGACATCATTTTATATCATGCTTCAACTGTGTTTAGAGTGTATGGTTTCAGAGGTACCCCATATGTACTCCCTTACCAAGTCCCTCTAAAAGAAGGTATTGCTGAAATAATTAGACAAACTGGTGGTATGGAAGATGTTGCCTTGACAAGGAAGGGCAGGGGTTCTATTTTTCCTAAAAATTACTATTTCCCATTAGTTTGTTATCAGCAAGGGTGGATGGGTGCACATGAATAAATTTCTGAAGCCTTATAGATTGGAAATATCAGTGGCAAGGTGTGCTAACCCTAAGGGGTTTCTGAGTGATTTGTTTAAAAAGAGAACTAGGTTTGTGGCTATGGATCACCAATTCCACTTCCTTGAGGATGTTATTATAAATGAATTCAAATTACAAGAGCAGAAATCATAAAGGAAAAGTGGCTAGTATATAAGAAAACCCTTGATTTTGTGCATTGTTTTGATATGGGTTATGATCCATTAAAGGATTTTGATTCTATGGAGAATAAAATTGATTCTTTGATGACACTTTTTGAAGAAATCATGAAATCTCTAATTCAAAAGAAGGATGTATTCATGAAGTGAGAGCCAAATAAGGCCAAGGTTATCATAAGTAAGTCAACATTTGTTAGGCTTGCTCCACCAGGTAAATATGTTTTTCACCAAAGTTCATGATACATTGTAGTGATGCCTAGGGGAGATACATCCCAAAGGGTTTAGCTATTATAAGATGCACCTTATTTCTCAAAACAAATTAAGGAGCCTTCCACTTAAAAAGGGAAGAGACCTATTGATACGGACCCTGAGTCTCAGCCTTCTCAAAAGAGGTAGAGGATGGAAGAAGATATACAACAGAGTGAAGGTGTGTATATACATTCTTAGTCCCCAATACATATTGATGAATAGGGAGTGGTAGAACAATTTCTATAGATGAGAAGCAATGAGCAGATTTGTGTCACTCAACAAGAAATTCAAGAAGGAATGCCACAAGCACCCAAAAGGGTTGAAATGGATTTAACTATGGAAACAAAATTTGGTAAAGAGTTAGATCCTATAACCAAGTAGGAAAGTGATGAATTCTTGGAAAATGACAGTTTTATAAAAGCTAGGGCATTCATACAATTCCTATTAAGAACCCACATTGATTGATTTAAAGAAACATGCCAGAAGAAACAAAAGGAACAACTAGATAGAGATATGGATGATAACGAGGTTGAAGTAAAACATGAAATGTTAGAATAATTTGAAAATATTACCCTTGAGGAGGGAAGAGAATTGGTTACAAAGGCAGGAGTCCTCATTCTTCAAAAATGGGACATTGTTGATGCTACTATTTTTTATGTTGTAAAGAAACAAAAAATACCATATATGATACACAAGAGGCAATTGAACAAGCCATCAAATGGGTTTTTTTAAGTGAAAATCACTCCGCCCTAGTCATGTGGTCTCTTGAGAGCGAAGAGAAAAGGAAAAGGAATGAACCTGTTAAGGATGACTATGTTGGTAGCCTGATGGTAAGAAGAGTAGGGAAGACCTCAGGTGTGGAAGCATCTAGTGCAATCTTAGAAACTACCAAGTTTGGTTTGAAAGTGGCAGAAAAGGAGGCCAACAAAAAGGAATATCTAAGGAAAAAATTGGAGATAGTCCTCCAAGCTTACAATGAGTAGAAGAAGGTGATTAGAGAAAAAAACAAAACAATTAAACAATTAAGGGGCTATAAATCAATTGTAGAATCTCCTTAGAGGAAAATTTCTATTTATCTTGCCCAGCCTTCATCCTCTAGTGCTATTATAGAGGTGCCTCTTTCCCCTCTTCCCTTTAGTTCTAAATCAAAAGTAGAGCTCAACTGGGAGAAATAAAAATTAAAATCTAAAAGAAAGAGATTAGAAGAGGAAAGTGAAATGTTCAGAAGGGCAAAATCTATGGTAGATCAAAATTTTGAGGAGAAGGTAAGAGATACAATTATCCAATTTTCTGAAAATAGAGCCTACTTCTATTTATTTGGGCGGGGAAAGAATATAAGTATTCTAAATTATTTTGAAGAGGACAAGGCTACAATTGAGTTATTTTTTTACAAGTGGATAGGAAGGAAGTTTGATTTGAAGCTCTTTTATTCTTTGTCCCAAAAAGAGGAGAATTTTGATGATGGAATAGAAACCACCTACAAGTTTGTCAAAGACTTGTTAGATTTTGAAATAAGGAGGACTATCATCCAAATGAGAGAAAAGATATTAAAAAGGGAATACTCTACAATTTTTTTTGACCTATTCCCTAGAATTTTCAAGAAGGATGGTAAATTGAAGATGAAGGCAAAATGGATGGAAGAAATGGATGATGAGTTGTCAAGAAGAATGAACAACATTATCAACCTTGATGATGCCATTTTTTTTGTCCAAACCGTGGAAACAATTGAAAGTTCCAAATCATATTTTGGATTTTGGAGAGAGGAAGTTCAATGGTTGAAAAGGGAATGGGATGAGTTAATCGACAAGAAGGTTGAAATTTTTAACTTCCCTTGGCCTGGTGATGAGTTATTTGTAGAATGAAAGGATAGGTACACTTTAGATGAATCAAAGAAGTAGGAACAACCCACTATTCTTTTAATAGGTGGTAGTTATTCAACATCCTCAAGTTGTTAGTAGTTGCAAATAGATCTTGTACCAAAAAGAATGAAGACAATGTTTACATTTTCCAAATGCACAACAATTTTGAAGTTGTTGCAGAGGCCCTACAGTCAAATGACAAATTGGTTTTGGAAATCTTGTAGCAATTTGATTTTTTGGTCTTATTGTAATTTTATCTTGCATAATCTATCATTGTTTTTTCTTTTTTCCTAAATGATCTAAATTTTTTTGAAATCCTTTCTCTATAAAAGGATTTTCATGATCATTTAGAAGGGACTGGAAAAAATAGAGTGATCAAGTTGTATACGAGTTTTTAAGTCAGGGATATAGCAGATAGTATTAGATTGTGTCATATATAGAAATAAAAGGTTTCAGGTCTTTAACAGTTATTGGAGTGGTGTATATCTGAAGAAATTTTTATATAGGAACATGATTCTTTATACTTAATACAAATATCTAGATTTCAATTTCTCCTTTTGTGTCTATCTCACGAGTTGTGGATTTTCTAATTCATTTGTATAGAGTTTATCTGTGTATATGTTGTTATTCCTGAGTTTTGATCTAGGATCAAATTAAATACTTCTCTAGATAAAAAAAATATTTATTTTGGTGTGCAAAAGGATATCATAAGAAGTGTGGGTTTGGGTTAGTTTTTTTTATGGCTTTGAATCTTTGACAATAGTTGGTTTCTATATTCTGTATTTGCATAAAAGATATTGCCCAATGGATAAGGCACTGGCCAAAGATTAATAATTTCTATGATGATACATGTTTAGTTGGGTTTGGCTATATTCTACAAATCAAAAAATACTTTAAAATCCTTTAAGTTTATCATTATTGGTGCATGTTCTTCATGATAATTGAGAATTAATGAATGAGTGGTTTTCATTCAACATTTTCTTATCATTTTTTGTTGTTCTAAATCTAGAGAGATTTGTTAAGTGTCTTATGTTGAGCTGGATTAGGTATACCCACCTTGGTCTTGCAGAACCAAAAGTGTAGAGGGTAGTCTTGTCCCTATAGTTGGTCCAAATAGCTCAGATTTCCCATATTTGGAATTAACCATTCTTTAAGATCTATCTATAGGTATATTGGTAGCTTTGAAAGCATAAAATCATTTTCAAACACCAATAAAATCTAGGGCATCCCTCATTTCTATCCCATCATCTATATTTTTATCTCCTATTGGCTTCTCATGTGCAGCCACATTTATCAGATCTGTCAATCGTAGTGGCATGTGTGCACCCCACTAGGTCACATACTCTGTAGTAGTCCCTACATCATCCACATACGGCCTAGCCACCCAGTCTTCCCATGTCAATTTCTGCAAAGTGGTCCTCACCATAAGTGCATTTGTGTATCTCCTAAGACACCTACCTCCCTGGTGACATGAGGATGGAGGACATCCTCTGCCAGTACCCCCTGCTACAGCCAAAACTATCTCATCACTCAAGAGAGCATGTACCTCTCTATCTGGAGGATCATCCTCCCTAGAAGATAGTAGTTTCTCTAGACAAAACAAAGGTATAAGAAGTCCTCCCTCCCATCCTCAACCCATGTCTGCCAATCCATCATCCCTCATGCCTCGCAAGCCCTATATGGTGTCTAGAAGAAAAAATAGATCTCATCTAGGAGTCTCCTCCAATACCCTTTATATCCCACTGACACGTATCATAATGGAAACCTCTACCTATAGGCATATTGATCCCTTGACTAGAGATCCTATTATAGTTGTAGTCATCAAAGGACTCCAATGTCCTCCCAATCCCACACTAGCAATAAGGGCACCCCCATCCCTAGGTTGTGTACCTCATGGTACACAGCCATATATAAATTATGATATAACTAGCAAAGCATGACATAGCCCTAGAAATAGAAAATTCCTAGCTCTAGCATCTCTATCAGAACCCTAGCATAACCCATCGCAAATCCATGGCCTAATAAGCCATCAAGCATCTTCCCCCCAATCAACCCAACTAAGAACAAAGCTACCCTCCTCAACCTCTGATCCACACCTAGCTACCATGGCATCCAGGTCCCATCTCATAGGATCCTCCTCATCCATCTCCGAAAATAAAGCTGCATGTAATTCTCACTTTCCTCAATCCTATACCACGACACTAGTCCACGGATCTGTATCTACAAGATCTTTGACACATCCTCTAGTGTGATGGTCGCTTCTCCGGTAGGCAACTGGAATGTAGTGGTGTCACTATGCCATCGCTCCACCAGGGTCATCATCATACTATTATATTCCTGTAGCTGAGGCCCTCAAGGTACATAATCTAACCTAACTATTAATATCAATCCCCACTTAGACTCTGTTAGTTCCTTGTGCAAGTCCATGGCTGGTGGCCAGTGCTCCCTTGATCCGAGTGATGGAAACTATGCTTGCAAGATCAATCCCACCACCATGTCAGTCTTCTCTTTCTAAGATAACCCTCCCAAAAATGGGGCATCACACCCCTAGGTCTTTTTTCAACCCATCCCCGGTACCTGTCGGATCCCCTCGCTTCCCCCTCCCTTGGTGTCTGCCCTTTTTGGCATAGATGTCAGTCTGGCTGGAGACACTGATTCTTCCTTTGGTGTCTCCAGTTTCTTATCCCCAACCCATGTTTGCAAAGATGCGGATCTAGGTTTGATGTCTTTGTAGACACTGGTATAGTACCCCCATCTGTGCAGGAGAAGATATTGGGATTTTCATCTGTGCAGACATCGGTATGAGAACTGACGTCTCTAGTCTGCCCTTCATTTAAACCCTCATTAATGCCTAACTACCCACCCCAAAGCATTAAATAACTTTGACAATATTAGATGCAAGGCTATGATTTTGCTACTCACCACCACCGGCCACATGATGGGTCATCCATATATCCTCACATGCTCTCCAAGCTTCCCCTTCAACCTCTCCTCAACCATTTTTCTCTCCAGAGGCTTTTTTCTCTTCTATCACTATTTACAAATGACCTCCTTTTACCCCCTCACCCTACTTATACCCCTCGTTCCTTCCAAAATTTTCACTTTCCCCCGCCACTATCCCATTTTTACCTGAGCTTTGTTATCCTTCTTGTATATTCCCTACACTCATCATCCCTTTGTATAGCCAAAATATGTAAAGATTCCATACAAAACTAAAAACCCACAAAAAATCCTAAAAATTCAAAAACTGCACAAAAACTGCAATAAACCCCACCACCAACCTCTATCCTCACCCACTCACTTCACATCATTCACTATTCCTCAATTCACTACAATACCACATGATTCTACCCCCCCCCCCCCCNATTCAAAAACTGCACAAAAACTGCAATAAACCCCACCACCAACCTCTATCCTCACCCACTCACTTCACATCATTCACTATTCCTCAATTCACTACAATACCACATGATTCTACCCCCCCTCCCCCTGCCTCCCCCTCCCCATCACCTTTCACTTCACCCATCCTTCCTCACATCGTTAAGACATAGTGACTGCAATAATGTATTTCACCAAATAAGTTTCAAGAATAATTCTCCTCATTCCTCATTCTATTCATAGCTTCTGCCAGCGAATATCCAATTTCAAAACCAATCCAATCTTGGCCTGTCAAGGTGTATCTTCCCAGCGTCGGCTTAACAAATCCTCCATCACACAATCCTCTTCACAGAAAGAATTTTGGATTGAATGACTACTTGGTCATGTGGCCCTTTTGTTGATTGTATCCTTTTGTGTCAATTCAAACATACTCATTACCATCCTGATCTTATATATCTTGGTGTGTCATGAATCGTAACTATTGGTACATGTTTCTTTTCTAGTATGATCTTTTTTTCAGTATCTTTAGTGCATTCTGTTGATCACATCATTTGGATAAATGCTTGACTTCCTAGGGGCAGGGTCTAGTACATCTCTATCAAAAGATATGGAGGTACTTGGTCTTCCTTTTACCATTATCACATTGGTTCCCTCCTCTTTGTATTATCTCCATCTATGTTCCTAATCCTTACCTCATCTGCCTACACATCCAGTCTACGCAAAGGAACCAGTCATCTATGTTTTCTAACACCTGATGCATACCTTCTTTTGCAATATCAAATTAGGGTGTGCTCTCCAAAATTTAAACACAAATATGATCCCAAAATCCCGTTAGATGCATTTGCATTCATCATTGCATCTTGCATTACAGAAGGTTTATATTTATTGACTTCTCTCCCCTTATCCCTTCTCCCTTGCTCCTCCTTCCTATTCTATCCTTTTTAGAGAAAATCCCACAATGCTTCCCTTGTTGCATTATTTTCTTGAGGGGGCACTACATCAAACCATTGTTGCTTTGACACAACTCCTAGAAACTCGACTTCTTTTGGGGTAACTTATTTTTCTTCTCTTTGATGCTACACCACTTTCAGGACCATGTCAAAGAGGGGCAAACTGTAGACATCCAAAATTATACTTATAATTGCATCCATCATTAATCCCTATAATATTATAATCAATTAATTAATATGTTATATTCCTCTACCTATATAAATAAATTCATTTAGGTTCACTCTAAATTATTTAAATATAACTTAAATACTCCCTCTCTAATGTATTGAATTTATTTAATACATTTTTCCCACAAATTCCCCATTTAAATATATTCCTATTTATTTAATCCTACACATCTCTAATAATCGTCTAAGCCTGGATTTATGTAAATCTCATTTTAGATTAATCATAATCCTAACCTATACCCATCACCCTCATCCAAATTAACCTACTTACTAATTAACTAAGGTTAATTAGTCTAATTGCTTGATTCCTAACATATTTAATATTAATCATTTGCTCACACATGTGTGAACTTTTCTTCCAAGATTGACCTTTCTAATCATTTCATTTTCTTCCCCAAACAAGGGTCTCTTACAAGCCTTATGAAATCTCTTACACTTTCTAAAACTATTTAATTGGCTTTTTCCTCTTACACGGGTACTTGCAAGTACCCTTGATCCATCACATCCAAAGACTTGCTCCAACATGTGAGTAATTCTCTCTCTCCTCTAGCCTATGTGTCCCTTATGTGGTTACTCTATCGATGCCACATATATACCACCTCCTCCAAGACCTTATCTTACCTCCAAAAATCTATAAATAGAGGCCTTTTCCTCTCATATTTCAACTCTCATTTTGTGCATTGTTATCATTCGAGAATAGATTTATAATTTCATAGTTGTTTTATGCTTATGATCATAGTTATTTCTTAATCCATCTATCTTTTACATGTTAGGATAATTTTTTAATGAATCAATTTTGTTTCTTTCATTTCATATTATAGTAGTTTAATCTTCATTGTAGGAAGCTTTGAGACTGGTTGCCTCATACTAGTTCTTGAATCCTTCCGCATCCATTAGCTCTTGCATCTTACTCTTTCATCCACCATCAAGCTAGAATTTCACTTGGGGATTAGTTAGTTTTGTTTAAGAGAGAACACCCACATCTCCATAATAGATAAAATCAAACAAGCCTCTTGGGTGCACTTGTTTTAGGTTCTATCTGTCATATTTGGATTTCTTTGTTGCTTCTTGCTTATTTCATGATTTAGATCATTATATGTGCTAACCCACTAATGTTTTCATGTTTGAGCTTGATCCCAAAAGATTGAAAATTTCCTCATACACACAAAGGATGGCTTCACCATGATCTAGAGAGAGTGGAAGCTAATATTCTCCTCCACTTCCTAGTCACAAGAAAGGACTACAAAGTTTTCTTGGTAGGATCAATTTTGTAAGAAGGTTTATTGCTAATGTTGCTACTATGGTTAAACCTCTTACAAGTATGCTGAAAAAGAATATAGAATTTAGATGGACCAAGGAAGGAAAGGCATGTTTTGAGGATATTAAAATAGAAATTCCATCCGATCCTACTCTTGTCAATCCTACTTTTGAGAGAGATTGTGTCATCTACAGTACTCTTGAGGGAGAATCTAGCATATCATATGTCCCCACACAATTAAATTTTTAAAATTTGGAACAACCCATTACTTTCTTCATTGAAGGGATTAAATAATATGAAGGTAGATATAGATATGTATAAACACAAGTTCTTTCTATCATAAGAGCTCTAAAAAATTTTAGACATCTACTATCTAAAAACAAGATCCAACTCTTGGTCCCACCTACAAGTGTAAAGGACTTCCTTTTAAACAAGGATATCAATGAGAAAAGAGCTAGATGAATCACTAAAAGCATGGAATATGACATTGAAATAAAGATCACAAAGCTTGTGAGGGGAAAAGGCCTATGTGAACAAATGGTCTCATATTTTGAGACACCTAAAGAGGTTTCCCTTATTTAGAAAAGGAGCAACCAGATGACAATGGAAATCAAAATGATTGGTAGTATGATATGACTAATTTTTTGACAAATGGAAGATATTCACAACATATAAATAAAGATAAGAGAGGATAGTTTATATTATAGTCTATCCCTTATGCCCTAGTGGATGGTATAGTATTAAAAAAGGTTCAAATGGAGTCCTTCTAAGAGTCATTAACACAAATTAGATCAGTAGGCTATTAGAAGAGCTTCATGATGGCCCTGCAGGTGGTCAATTCTCAGCAACAGTCACAACTATGAATATAATGAGGGCTAGCTAATATTGGCCAAACTTATTTAGAGATTCTCATCAGTGGGTTTGAAATTGTAAGAGGCACACCTTCTTCTTAGGAAAATAGAGATTGGATGTTCTTCCTCTCAATCTCATTCAATTGGACCAACCTTCTACACAATTAGGTTTGGATTTTATTGGTCCAATAAACCCTCTCTCTAGTTCTAGTCATAAATGGATTTTGAAAACCATGGATTATTTCTCAATGTGAAGATATCCATGAGCCTTGAAGGATGCAACATAATCTTTAATGGTTTAATTCCATGATGGAGTTGTAAGTAGATTTGGTACTCCCTTCAATCATCATATCAGATAATGCCAAGTCTTTATTTGGAACTCATATCAACACTTGGGAAGTTGAAAATGGAATATATTTGAATACTTCTTGAAATTATTATCTTGAAGGGAATGGTTTGGCTAAGTCTTCCAACAAAAACCTTATCAGGATCATCAAAATAATAATTGAAGATAATCAAAGGTTTTGGCATACCAAATCAAGGGTAGCCTTATGGGATGAAAAAATTACACCCAAGAGATAAATTGACAACTCATCTTTCATGTTAGTAAATGGAAGACAAGAAATGATTCCTCTTTAACTTGAGTATCCCTCTATTGAATTAGCTCACCAATTGGAGTTAGTTGAGAGTGACTCTATGATAGTCAAATTGGTTGAAGTAGTGGAATTGGAAGAAAAAAGATAGGTAGCTATGCATACACTTGAGAAACACCAGCAGTAGGACAAAATAATTTTTGGAAAAAGGGATACTATTATCTTTTTCAAAGAGGGTGATATTGTCCTCAAATGGGATGAAGACAAGGCTAAACTAGGTAAACATTCTAAATTTGATGATAGCTAGAGTGTTCCATATATCATTCCCAACAGCAAAGAGGCCAATGCTTTTTTATTATTGGGCCCTGATGGTGAAGTTCTTCCAATCCTAGTCAATGATATTCATCTTGAGATTTTCTTTTAAATAAAGTTAAGAATTTATATATTGTATAATAGGTGTTTTCATCTTTCCAAGAAGTGCACGAGTACAACTATTTCTTTTGGAGATAGAAGGTTTAGATCTTTTGTTCAAGTTTCAGAGGTTGCATATTTTATGAAGTTGCAAGTGGGATAACTTGTTATTTTCTAGCACTAATGACTCCATGTCTATTGGATTTTTTAATGGCCGCTAATCTTATTATTATCAAGAAAGCATCCCCTCTAAGTCACCAAAAATATTGGCTATTTTTGCGACCATTCATTCTATCATAGATAAATGACTTAAGACTTCTTCATTATGGGCTGAAATCTATTACAATGGGTTAACACATCATGTTTTTTGGTGGCTAACATGTCATGTTATCCTACCCCTAGTGTCGCCGGTGTATGCTACGCTAATGACTTTCCTCATTCACTTAGCTTTAACTATCGAATATGGGAAAATATTGCGGGCTGATGGTGTATGTTATGCTGATGAGTTCCATCAATAGATGTGATGTTGAAATCTAATATGGTATGACACATCATGTTTTATCATGTTTTGCAGTTTTACAAAGTGATGTCGGGGTCCATTTGTTTTCTTCTGCAAAATGGTGAAACCAATCAGTTTTTTCCATGATCTATTTTGTTCGATTGTCAAGTGATGTTGGCTAGTGTTCTAAATTTTTAATCTATGCATGTTTATGATAATCAACAGCCATGGTTTCTTTCACATTTTCCCGATTTTCCCAAATAGCTTGCTAGGGGTGATGTGTAAAACTACGATGTTGACGGGGTTAACATTAATAACACATGTTGCATGTCTTTTTGATACTTCAGGTGGACTAACAAACCATTTTTTCCACCTCAACAGTCTTTCGCCAATTGCTAGGCTTGACTATTTACAGCTGGAACACATTACCAAAATTGATATTCAATGTTGAATGACTTTTTTTGTTCTATAACACAATATCAGTTCATCCCATGCTTGTTTACTTGTTTTAGGGATAATATTTGTTCTTTTCATCTACTGAATGCATCATCAAGCCTCTTATTGTCTCTTCATATTTCAAGTTGTAATAGAGATAAGATTTGGACCTGATATTTATATCTACAATTTTGTAACTTGACTCATCCCTATATGGGTTCAAAATTTATTGTAATATCAGAGTTATGCTTGATCTCTAAAGGCAACTTACGTACATATTTTATGGATATCTCTTTTTGGTTGTTTTACAAAATTCTGTTATGTAAATACTTTTCCTTATTTAATAGAAATTACTATTATTTACCTATTCTTGACCCAAATATGATTGGGTAGTTATTTTGTCTTATTTATTTGGACGTATATCATCATCTGCAACATTTTATGGTTATATTATTCTATGTCAATTAATCTTGTTGAGTGAATATTTTTAATCCTTTCCTAGTTGTATTGGTTCTTGACTCTCATTTTGAGCTAGGGTTGATAGATATAGAGAGTAGTATAATTTTTGTGAGTCCTATTGAAGTTAAGTGTAGTCATTAGAATAGTAGATGAACATTCAATCTGGTGTATCACCTCATTTATCTTTTAGTGTCTCCTTCCCCTTTTTTCCTTAAAAGAAATAGTCTAGATGCACCTTGATTGTAAGGAAGTTGGCCTTCTCTGGAGACTCAATATTTCATTTCAATTAGCACACTTTGAGATTATTTCCATGTTTCATAAGGTAACCTAGGTCATTAACTCTCCCTTTGGAAAGGGTGCAAACTTTTATGTTAACAAATTTTGGCACACTCGGTGGGACTATATTCAAGCTCAAAAGGAAGAGGTCTACTTGTTTTTTGGTGACAAAAAAAGGATTTCAACCTTATACCGAGAAGATAGTACTACTCTTAGCATTAAAAACATGAAGAGACTCAAATGCAATTACTTGGTGACTCCATCTCTATATCTCGATTGACAGACCAGATTGCAATAATTCATGCCTATGATTCAAACAAGGGCATCTTCTAGAGGTAATTTTTAGTTTGTCCAAATCTTATTTTCAAGTTCTAGAATAAGAAGAAATATAATTTCTCTATCACTAGTTAAGGGTTTAGAAGAAACACCTATCAACTAGATATCTTTTTACACCCCTATGTTAAGAACACAAGCTAGGATACCATCTGCTCGATTGAATAGATCATTGTTTCATATGGTTTCCCATAGAAATCAATTTTTTTCTACCCTTGATGGTCTTATTCCTCTCATATTATCCTAAAGGAATAATATACTAGTGTCTGAACTTAATATTTTACCAGATTTCACTAGTGAAACTTCTATTTCCTTAATAGATCACACTCAAGAAGTTGAAAATATATGCAATATACATGGTATTAAAAAGGATGATGTTGCTATTATACTTCTAGCTTCATCACTTAAAGGTAAATCCTTGCAGTGGTGCAGAGGAGTGCAACATAATTATATCCTTGATTGGGATGAATTAGTAGAAGGACTATGCAAGCACTTTGAGGATAAAAGTGATCACCTATAACTTTTGGAGCAGCTAAATACACTTAAAAATGAACCCCATGAGTTCATGACAGATTTTAGCTATAGATTCTAAAGCACATGGGACCGAATAAATGCTTCAATAAAGCCTTCTCCTAGTAATTCCTTCTTTCATTATCTTAGAGCTTTTATAAGTGATATTTCTACCACGTAGAGATACTTTACTAGCCATATATGATGTAGCTATAAGAGAAGATAATTTCCTAATCCAAGGAGTAAAGTTAGCTCCAAGGCCTCCAATATCTTAATTTATAGATATGCCTATACATCAACTTATAGTGGGTTATATTCCTACAACAATTTCAAGTAATCCTCTTATTTCTACCCCACCAACTTTTACATATTCTAAAGAGTTAGAGGACATCAAAATCACGATGCAAAATATGATGCAAGAACAGAAATCCACCAAACATGATTTTAATCTTAGATTACAGAATATTTGAAATAACGTGGTGACCCTAGAGATGAAACAAGCTCAAGGTAGTAAACCTTATCAGCCCTACATTCAAAATTATTCAACAAATAGGCCACCAAAACAAGGGCAAGGTTCATGGAACCAAAATAGGTCTTGGAATAATGCTTCCCCTTCAAATGAAAATATAAATAAAGTAAAGGATTTGTTCCTTCTCAAACTAATCTTGCTCAAGGGAAAGAGGGGTGTGTTTCTTGTGCTCTTTTCTATGATTAGTGTGTTTAACAAAGAGAATTATCTTCTCAAGATTTAACCACACAAGAGGAACCAACAATATTAGGACAATAATACGAGGCAAATCAGTCTAATATTGGATTTCAATCCAAATACTTAGAAGATTCTATAAATGTGAATTAAAAAGAAGAATAATATTGTGGTGTCATTCGTGAGAGAAATGATAGTATAGCACATAATACTAGGATAAAAGGAAGAGAAGTAGAGAGTGTTACACCTTCTCCATGCAATAAAGATTCATCTTTAGAGACATCTATACCTATTATATTTATAGGTATACAACATGATGTTTCTTCCCCAATAGAAAATTAGAATACTAATCACGGCAACAAAAAGAACAAGGAGCCTCGGGTTGTTTCAGTACAAAATTAGACCATATTGTTGTAAAATTCCTACTTGGCTAGAAAACATCCCTCTCAATATTGCAGAACAAATGAAAAAGTGATGCAAAGCTTGGCAGCCTAAAGAGTTATCTATGGGCCCTTTTATCCTTTGGGACTACAAGATATCAATCCTACAATCCTACCTTTAGTGAAGGAGGTAACAACTCAGTGAAGAAGGTAACAATGAGCTACCGAGAAACTAGAATAACCACCGAGCACAATCGGTGAAGCCAATCAAGCACAGTAACTGATTCTAGTTACCGAGCACTGAGAGGTTTCTGAACCAGAACTTCCTTTTCTTCTTAATGACTTGGAAAAAAACTCATAGATTCGAGTACCCTTTAGGGACTAATGCAAAACTCTAAAGTTGTATGAACCAACTCCACTTCAGTATCCCTTAATCCTCACCATGTTCACGGACCTAATAGGCCCACTTAGGCTTGGTTAACAAAGAAAGTATCTAGGAATGGGTACACTAAGCTAATCAAACACCTCAGAGATGTGGAGTTACATAGTTATATAGAATGTGTCATATCATATTTTTGTACATTGCATGTAATGAAATGGCTATATGACTACATTAGATGGAGCATATAATAATTTCCATATTTATTGGAGTCACATAGTTATATTAGGCTTGATGTATTCATACTATTTGTGCCAAGAGGAATATTTTTGTTTTATATAGGTGAAATGTTTGACTCGTCTATTAATTTTTTCTGAGGCAATTGAACTATTTGTAGGTTTAGGCCCACTTTGGTTATGTGATAGTTTTGATTGTGTGATAGAAGCTATTCATTATAGATATTTTCTCTATTTTGTAGGTTCTTTTGAAGCACCCATACCAATACTTAAACACAAAAGAAAATTCAAGTAGTCCATTGCTTTAAATGAAATAGACATACTTTTGAAGTTTCTAAGTAATTGTTAGAAATTTTCTCCTTAAGATAATCTAATCATTTTCTCTATGTGGTTCACTATTGCACAAATAAAAAATAAGCCTAGTTAAATCTTAATGAGATGGAACTTGAAATTTAAACATTCAAATTCAAATGTCAAGTAACTCATTGTTTTCATTAGCTATTATAAGTTAATAAATGTTTGTGTAATGTATTGTTAAGAATTGGTATTTACAGACATTCTATGTTCATTACCTATTTCGAGTTTAACAAATATTTTTGCATGATTTATTGCTAAATCTTAGCATTCTAAGACATTGAGCGTTCAAATATCAAGATAGCATATGAATTAACAAAGAAAATCACAAGTGTATACTTTTTTTCTCCATGGGACAAAGAATCATAATCTACATTAAAATGATATAGGTCATCTAAACATTAATGAAAGTTGTATATGATTATTTTCTTAGAACTACAAATTCATTTAAGTTAGAGGTTGATTAAAGGGAACTCAACCCTATTAATTTGAAAATGTTGCTAAAGTTGTTTGTAAATAGACGCTTCACATATTTAAACATAGGGGTAATTGCAAAAATATCTCTACACACTAATTCTATCAATTCATTTGTTAATGGTCGAATTCATTCCTACCCATCAAATCAAAGTTATGACAATCAAGATGAAACTCAAATCTAGAGCAAACTATATAGAGCTTAAGATATCACCTAAAGTAAGAACATCAATGTCTATACATGTGGAAGATGGTTCTAGCTTGATAAGAGTAGTTTTTTCATTGTCATTTCTAAACCTAAATGTTGTTATCTTCCTATTTTATTTTGAAATATTTATTTTCATTTATTGGTTGAGCTCTAATTTTAGTATGGTTAGTTGTTTGCATTTATTTTATCAAGCTAAAATATTCATTTAAAATATTTGAAAGTATATTATTTCAAGTTTTCTATTACTTTTTAAGGACCTATGTTCCATTGGTGAAGTTGAAAGGTTCTAAATGAGCTTACAAGAGATCAAATTTTGTTGACTGCATTATGGAAGAGGACTCGGTAGTTGAGCACCCTAACTTTGCGCTTCTCAAAACCCTATATGGAAATTTCAAATCACTCCCAATTTTCTACTACGTCCCATTCTTATAACTATGATTTGAGGGCCACATCATCAAATTTTATGCCACATTAGCATACTTTTTGCCAAGGTGTCCAAAACAACCCCGAAAAAAGTATGTTGGATACCTATGCACTAAGTCATGTTCTATTGGTGTGTAGATGTGTTAGCACATGTTTCATTGCTTTTTAGAACTAATCGATACATGTCATTCAACTATGGCTAGTCATCACCAATAATAACAATTTTAAAGTCAAAATTATTAGCACAATATGCTAAAAATATTGAGCATTAAATCAACAAGTGCTATCATGACTATTGGAACATGTTCAATTATCAAATCCTCTCCCTATCCATCAAGAAAAAAAAAGGTATCAAGATCACACCCAAACAAATTTGACAAAATAATCAATTCCCATATTTAACACTAAACTAAAAAGGTATTATTATTTATCTACCTTTATACCAGCAAGTGACTAAACTAATTCAAATTATTTATCCTCTGAAAAAAAGCGTAACTCTATTATTATTATTTTTTCAACTATTAACAACATTATAACCTAACTAAATGTCAACTCTTTTATGTTTCCAAAAGGGCGTTAGGTATGTATATCCACATCTCATGCGCAACTGGCGATATTGACGATAGGAATGAGGATCACAAGGTTCGCTTCTTTCTTTAAATTAGCGACTCTAGTCGCTACGCGTTCTCCCTGAAACTTTGAGATCCACTTTATATCGCATTAGAATCTAGGGAACAAGGACAAACTTTATTGTTATTATTGCTTTTCGCAATAATGATAACTTCAATTCGTCTTTTTAAAAGTTGTTCCTTTGTTGTGATAAGATATAAGCTACGTGCACATATATTCTTGACAAAAAAATATTTAAAAAATAATAATAATTTCTAACGAAATTCTAATCTTCTTGAAGTTAGGATAGCTTAAGGAACAAGTGTTGTTGACCTATACTCCGAGATTATAAATTTAATTTTGGTTTCTTTATTTTAAAATGGGTAAAGTTATAACATAATCATGTTTACCTTAGTTAAAGTAGAATATAAATAAATTCTAGAGTAATTAATGGGCATAAGATAATAATCTAGTAACTCACATGTCCTAGTTTACTAGATATTTTGATTTTCTAGTTTACTAGATATTTTGATTTTATGGAAAGTATGCAAAGCAAAAATTCAACATACAGTTGGATTCAAGTTCACATTTGATTCTTCTTTAACATTAGAGTATTGATATACAAGTGGTTGAAGAGTATTTCAAATTAAAATATTTGAGAAGTTCAATAGGCATTATGTATTTTCCATAGCATCATAATCTCTTTCAATACAATTTGTGAATAACAACAAATGTGGATTTGCATAGATATAATTAAGTCATAATTTTTTGGTGCTAGCAAAACAAGCTCGAAAAGATGTTCATTAGCAATGCATTGACTTTAGCTTCGATATACAATAGAGGTGTAAAAATTTAAGAGCAAGTAGTAGTTATGGACATGATCATAGATTTTGAACTATATCATGGATCGAAAGGTCATAATCACACCAAACAAGCCACCTATTTATTTTTACATGGATTAATGGCATATTCATTCCAAGGTAGGTATCTCAAACAAGAGCTTGGCTGTTAAATGTACTCTAGAAATGAAATGTAAGAGATGCCACAACACATCAAAACTGTAACGCCATTGATGCAGTGAAAGTTTTCCAGCCTTTGTATTTCATTCTTTTACTTACATGTCTTGTTTATGATTCAATTCTTCATGTCAGGCTAGGATTGGTTTGTTTAGGAATCAAATATCAATCTTCAGATTATTGATAAATTAAAAGAGTGTGCCTATCATTATTTTTATCTCGCCATGTTCAATATTTATTGAGGAACTCTTAAATAATTTTATATGGGTACATTTATTGGTCGTAGGTCTTTAGGGGCTCTAAATTCATATTTTAGAAAGCATATATGGATAATATTTTGGTCTACAAGTATTTTCAACCCAAAAGGCTACCAAGCCAAGCTTCAAAATTTCCAAAAGATCCCATGCATGTTTCAAATTGAATGTGAGTCTTAACTCATGTTTGTGAAGTTTGTTAAAGTTTTAGTAAATAATTTAGGGTTTTAAATATTGACAGAATTGATGTGTCTTGGAAGCTAACATTATAGTTTTAATAAATCATATGGAGTGCCAAATAAATTGTCCACCACCAAAAAGTTTATAAAGCCATGAAGATGTGTGAAAAGAAGAGAACTCATCAAATGATTTGACAAGTATGTGAGACGTATCTCATAGTCCATGTATATCAACATACAAAGACATATCTCATAGTGCATGTCTATCAATATATAAAGAGATCACATCTTAATAAATTGCACATGTGAATTTAGAATGTTCTTGATTGTGAATGTGGTAGTATCCTGGTAGCAGTAAGATTGCAGGTTCAACATCTCTTCCTAGGTGTTTCAGTTTCTTAGTCATCTTTCACATGAATTCTTGAAAAATGCCTTCGTTGGGATTGAATTCTTGCAATCTCATCATTGTTCTGCGCTCAAAGTCATTTCCTTCTTTGGAGTGAAAAGCTACGACTTGATACAACTTGTAAATGCCAAGGTCTAGTTGGATGTAAACAATTTCATTTAAGGTGTTATAGTATGTGATCAAGTTTTTGAGCTTGGTCTTTGCATTTATTTTGATCTTATTATTCAAACCTCTCCATGACTATGTATTCAATAAAATATGTAGACAACCATCCTCTCAAGAACTTAGGCTATTCTCTTCTTAGCAACATTTTGTATAATTTAGGGATATGTGCCACATGAATATTAATCTATTCTTGGATCTTGTTGGTCCTGAAATTTGCACTACAAAAATATAACAAACCTTATGGAAAGTCTAAGTATCATGGGACAAGATTTGCTAATGCTCAAAACAGTTTCCTGGATTGAGGAGCCAACTCTCCATGAACGAGGGAATGGAAAAAGAAGAAAATTAAAAATGAATTGAAGCTATAGGTGATGTGCCAGATCATTTCATTACTTACTCACAATCTTTTTTAAATGAAAAGACAGAACCATAACACCAGAATGCAAATATTATCCCATAAATTGGCATAGTATACCACAAACCCTTAATTGTTGAAATGAGAATGTAAAGACAAGATCCTAGACACCAATCCAAACATTCATATCATTTCTTGGGTGCATCTATAAAGTTGGACAACAATAAGGACATTCAAACACACCTATTCATCTATTTACTCCTGATAACATCACAGGCATGGAGCACCTCTATTTCTTAATTACTTTCAACTGGAAAAGTTAGTTTCAAACATCATCCATCACTAAAAATAATATCAAAACATAGAAATAATAGTCTTATAAGATAGCCAATATTCAAATCGACATAGGTTTTTAGTGTATTCAATATTAATTTGAACCAAAAAGGCTCAATCGAGCATAGTCAAATTCAAATTAACAAGAAAGTATTAAGAAGCAAAGTCTACAAATATGGTATCGCAGAATTATATTAGAGGAAAATATCCTCTGTTCAAATATCAGTTTTAATATCAACTAAAAATCCAACTCCTTGAAAGAGAAAAACAACCCCTCTAAAATAAAAACCAGCAACAAGAAAGATTTTTCCCCAATAGAAAACCCATGTCGATCAGACCACCACTTGGAGAAAAATATTGCTCAAGGTCGTTAGATGAGTCTTTGAAACATGTTGTCACCTGAAAATATCAATCCACCCAACACACTTCCTAAGAGAATAAAAAATTGGTACCAACATCATCATCCATCCTTCGAAACATGAAGAACTTTGCCTGAATGAGCCTAGGACACTTGATAGCATGACCAAGTTTCTATATAGAGAAACTCCTCGTGCTCTTTGAAATTGTTTGCATACACAACATGTGTCATGTGCCATTTAAGTCTTCAACCAAAGAAAGATGGGGCCCATGAAGGAAAAAGGTACGCTCTAACCTATAATAACAAACTCTAACTTGCAGCACCAAGGTGGTCTATATAGAGATATACATAATTGGTGACTCATGGGGAACTTTCCTACAAGGTCAAAACCCAAAATCTTTGGTTCTAACAAAAAGAAGAGGGGAGGAGGGGACTGATCACAAAATGGCCAAAGCTTACTACAAGGGAGCCCATTCTTGTGTGCTCGGGGAACTATGAAGCTGGAAGTCGTGAAAGCCATTATACAAGGTTCTCTGAAAGTAAAGTTGCTCAAGCTACCCCTAGATCTGTTCAAATTGAACTAAATAAATGCAAGGGGGTCTAAGATTGCCTTGACCTGGGTGGTATTGAAATCAGGTCCTAGGAATTTCTCAAAAGAGCGATCCTGTCTTTTTAGCTCCATCAATTATTTAACCATCTCTTCACTTAGGAGTGATCCATCCGACATGAAAGGTGATGAGAGTTTGGTTTGCATGAATGCCTCTATTTTTTCTTTCTTCGGGACATTTGAAGCCTTAATCTCATCAAGGCATTCCCTAGTATGCCAATTCACCTCTCCACATTTGATGTACTCACCAGTCTATATTGTTGCATGTCATCTATATGTGATCCTAAAGGATGACAAAGTGTCACCGACCTCTTCATAGATTTTTTCAGTTAAACTCTTTTCCTCATTCACACTGGGAGCAATTAGTTGTCGGGTAGCCTCAAGGAAAGCTTCCACTTAATTACTTAACTCTACAGCATTGGCCATGAATTTGAAGGTTGGCACTAGGCCAAGCATGGAAATTTCAATCTCATCCCATGAGGAGGTATACAGATGTTGTACTAAAAGTAAATAACTTTCTTAGGTTGAGGCAACCATGGAGATCTATATCTAATTTAGGTGTTCCTCTTGCATCTTGGCAGACTTGTCAATTTGTTGTACATGCATCTGCTTAGTCAATAAGCTTCGTTTGTACTTAATCAATTCCTTCTCTTTTTCTTTCATTTCCTTTAATGCCTTCCTAGCATGTACTTGTTCTAGTTCAAGTGTGTTCTGGAGTCTCTACAATTCACTCTTAATTTGCGATTTCTTTGTTTGTGACTCATGCTCCACCTACAACCACTGAGCTTGTCTGGCCATTATATACCTATCCTTCTGTGCTACTTTGATGCACAATTGGGCTAGATCGTGATTTATCTCTACCACCTTATCTTGTAGCCTACTTATCTCTTCATTTGATTTAGCTGAAGCTCATTTGTAAGTCACAAATTGTTCTTTTGAAGAGCCTCAATGTGCATCTTTAGATCACCACTTTAGGCAGTGATGTTCTAGAAATCCCTATCCCTCTTTTCCAGCATCTGATTTAGCTTAAGGTAGTTAGTAGTGAAAACCTTATGAGATTCTTCCATTAGGTCCACTTGATCTTGGTGTCTTGCATGACCAAGATTCACTGAGACAAAGCGAGACTAAAAATATCTTGGTTGCATTTGGCCTTGAGGTTTTCCTTGAATAGTGGGCATCCGAGTAATGACTGTGAATATATTTTTCTTCTCATTATATATGGAGGGAACATTTGTAGATGTTGGTTTGTTGTCATCCCTGCCCCTCTAATTCTGGTCTCTTTCAAGCCTAGCTTGCTTGGTGGCACTGAAATATGCTTCTATAATGGAAAGAGGGATATCTTCCCATCCTACAATAGGATGACCAACTGGATGAATTAAAGGGATTAAGGTTGCAGATGGTTCTATAGGGATACCAAGGGTAATCACTAGCAAGGAGATTATATTAAAAGGTGGGATCCGCGATAGGGATAGGAAAACTGAATGCAAATATAACTAAGGAGTGGGGGAGGAAAAAATTTGAGAAAAGTGAATGGAAGGGAATAACGAAGGTCTAATCAGAGGCTTAGAAGAGAGGAAGTCTAGAGAACATCTTACCAATGGAACTAATGATGGAAGTTTCCCTTCTTTCATTATAGGTGGGGCATGTTCCTCTTGTTCCTCATTTGATTCTTGCAGTTTTATCTTCCTGACCCTTGTCCTTTTCTTTTCTAGAGGAGAAATGATGCAAGAGCATCCTAGGATCCTTGGCAATCCTACACAACCAAAAATATGATTTCTTTTATTCTTTATCTTGTTTGGATATTTCTTGATGAAACACTTTGTTTCTCTATTGATCGGGTTCTATCACTCGGGCAATGCTTGTTCATTTCCTGTTGGGCAACGCTTGTTCATTTCCTGTCACTCGGGTTCATGCTTTACCAATAGATTTCAGTGGTCTTTGTACCGACGGGTTTCAGTGTTGTTGTGGTTCTGTTTTCACCAACGGGTTTCGGTGCTGTTGTGGTTCTGTGTTCACCGACGGGTTTCCTGATGCTCACGTATGCTTTACCGATGGTTGCTGATTTTCGGTGATCATCTTCCTGAGATGTTTATTTTGGAGTTGGATCTATTGGTCAACTTCTACATTTAATTTTGATTGCGGCATTGCTTGTGGATATTTCATTGGGGATTGTGTGGACCTAAATCTGGGTCGGGGGTTTTTGGAATGATTATTTTGAAGGCCGACCTAGTTGGTTTCCTTTTGTATTTAAGTTGTATTATGTTCTTAGCTTAGGTAGATTTGTAGGGTCAGATTTAGGAGCAGATCGAAGTGTTGGATCTCAGAATCTAGATCATGAGTGCTTGTGTTGTAGAAGATCTATATTAGATCTTGAATTATATCTTTGTATTTGGCCATAACCGAGAAGGCCTTACAGCCCAGCATGTTGAATTTAATTGAGATTTGAGATAATAAACTGAATGTTGATTATATTTCTGTGTATTTGGTTGTTTCCGCTATTGTATGTATTTGCTGCAATTTTGGATAATCCTTCATTGGATCCTCCATCCTTGACTACGTCAGGTGGCATCAGAGTAGATTTTCAATCACTAGAGAAGGAGTTAGGTTTCCAATTGCTATAGATTTGTGGAGAAAATATGCCTCCAAAGAAAATTCGTGAGATTACAGAGGAAGAACCTAGGGAGGAATTCAGTTTGGAAGATTTTTGAGCTTTGCAGAAGTAGGTGCAAGATCTGCGAGAGGAGTTGTAAAGAAAGAATACATCTAGAGAAAACCAAATTAATGGTGAAGAATCTGATGAAGAAGATGATTTTGAAGAAGCTATAGAAGATGTCAGAGATTCTGAGGAGGCTGGATTTTTGAGAGCTATGACTAAAATTGGGAAAAGACCTAAGATCAAAGTTTCTACATTTTCTAGAAGCCTTAGGCCAGAAGAATTGATCGATTGGATTAATGAGATGGATGAATACTTTGAGTATGAAGAAGTAGAAGAACCTGATAGAGTTAGGTTTGCAAAGACAAAGCTGAAAGGTCATGCAAAAATATGGTGGAGAGAAGTTCAATTGGAAAGAAATCAGAGAGGTAAAGACAAGATCATCAGATGGAACAGAATGGTTGAAAATTTGAAGAAGCAATTCATTCATGTGGATTATGAATTGGAGATGTTCAAGAAGATGCAAGGTTTGAGGCAGACAAACAAATCAGTACAAGAGTATACTGAAGAGTTTTATAGGATTCTGATTAGGACTGGACATTCAGAAGCCGACAAGGAGAAATTTTCTAGATATATCTATGGCTTGAGACCTAGTATTCAGGAAGAGTTACTTACTGTTTAGATGGCAACTATAGGAGATGCTTATCAGATGGCATTGAAAATTGAGGAGAAGTTGAACAAGAACTTTGAAAGCAGAAAAAACAATAGAAGCCGAGGTGGTAAGACTGATGACACAACTATTGAGAGTAAGGTGGTGGACAATCCTAAGTAAATAGAGGTAGGATCTAGTAGTAGTCAAAACCCTAAGAATTACAATCATGGGTATGGAAGAAGAGGAAGGAGTGATTTCACTGGTACTTGTTTTTAGTGTGGTGAAAAGGGACATAGGGCTTGGTCATGTCCTCAAAAGAAGTTCACTCTGATGACTGAAGAGAACTCAGTGAATGTTGTAGAAGAAGGTGAAGTTATGATCACTAGAAGGCTAGCTGCATGTATTAATGAACCACTTCAGAGAAGGAACCTATTCAGAACCAGATGTAAGTACAAGGACAAGTTATGTAATATCATAATTGATGGTGGAATTTCTAAGAATTTTGTTTCAGAAGAGATGGTTAGTAAGTTAAATTTGGGAAGAAGAAAACATCCTAATCCTTATCAGATTACTTAGATACAAGATGCATCAAAGGTTAGGGTTGAGGAGAAATGCCTTGTTAATTTTAATATTAGATCTTATTATGATGAGATACTATGTGATATATTACCTATCGATGCTTGTCACCTGCTACTCAGTAGACCTTGGAATTTTGACAGACATGTTATGTTTGATGGTCATGCAAACACCTATGTGGTGAGGTAGGGTGAATCCAAGCATAAACTGCTACCTTTCTAGGAAGAAGGGACTAAGGGATGTTTTCACTATCATCTGAATGATAGTGAAAAACATGAGGAGAAGAGAATTGATGATCCTATGGGTGGAAGGAAGGAGAGTATGAAGAAAGAAGAGAATGAGACTTATAAGGAACTTGCAAAAATGAAGAAACAGATGAAAGTTTTGGCTTAGATAGTACAACAGATGTTGACACTAGTGACACGAAGAGATGTAGATGATACCAAGTTGATAATTCATTCAGATGAGGAGGTGGTTCATCAAAACACTGGTGATAAGGATGATCAATGTCAGCTATTGTTAGTTGCAAGAAGAAGATATGAGAAGAGTGCAAGATTGATGAACAGAGTCAAGACAACATGGGATGAAGGGAAAGAAGAGATATGGGTTAAGAACAAGTATGGAGTGCCTATTCTAATTCCCTTGATATGTTCATAATTCCTTTATTGGAACATCTTCTTTACCTGGGGTGTCTGATGTAGGAGCATCCTAGGATCCTTGGCAATCCCGCACAACCAAAAATATGCTTTCTTTTGTTCTTTAGCTTGTTTGGAGATTTCTTGATGAGACACTTTGTTTCTCTATTGCTCGGGTTCTGTCGCTTGGGCAATGCTTGTTTATTTCCTATCACTCGGGTTCATTCTTTACCGAAAGATTTTGGTGATCTCTGTACCGACGGATTTTGGTGCCATTGTGGTTCTGTGTTCAGCGACGGGTTTCAGTGTTGATGTGGTTTTGTGTTCACCGACGGGTTTCCTAGTGCTCGGGTATGCTTTACCGACGGTTGCTGATTTTCGGTGATCATCTTCCCGAGATGTTTATTTTGGAGTTGGATCTATTGGCTGACTTCTGCATTTAATTTTGATTGTGGCATTGATTATGGATCTTTCATTGCAGATTGTGTGGACATAAATCTAGGTTGGGGGTTTCTCCAACGATTGTTTTGAAAGCCGACCTAGTTAGTTGCCTTTTGTATTTAAGTTGTATTATGTTCTTAGCTAAGACATATTCATAGGGTTAGATTTAGGAGGAGATAGAAGTGTTGGATCTAACAATCTGGATCATGAGTGCATGTATTGTAGAATATTTGTATTAGATCTTGAAATATATCTTTGTATTTGGCCGTAACCCGGAAGGCCTTACAGCCTGACATGTCGAATGTAATTGAGATTTGAGATAATAAACTGAAAGTTGGTTATATTTCTATGTATTTGGTTGTTTCCACTATTGTATGTATTTGCTGCAAGTTTGGATAATCCTTCATTGGATCCTTCATCCTTGACTGTGTCAAGAAACATGATGCAAGGACCTTCTCCTATTAGTCTTCAGGATTCGAGTAAGGAGCCTATGATAATGTACCCCTTTAGAAACTTAAGGTTCTTTAGATTTTTTTATGCTTGGAGGTATTGCCTCCTCTATAAGCATTTCAAATATATCCACTGTCGCCTCCTGATTTTATGGAAGATTAATAGGAATAGAGAGGACAGGTTCTTCTTTCTCATTGGTTTATGATGTGGATGATGACATTATTTTTCCATTAGTATACTCATAGAAAAAACACAGTTAGAAAGCATTACCAGCAAACAACAAGCATCACCGATGAACCACAAGAAGTACCGGTGAAATGCAAGCATACTCGACAGGATAGAATTTTTGAGAAAAATCTAAGTACAAAATTGACAAGCTTCACCGGTGAACACAAGCATTACCGGTGACACAGTTTCCAGAACAACCCAACAGGAACAGACAAGCATACCTGATGACATGTTAAGAGAAAGGAACACCGACGACCAAGAACACTAACCGTCAGAACCGATAGTCAGAAAAGCCGCAAATTGTGGATCTGATTTATACACGGCGGATAAGACAAAGTTATTCTATTTTGTATAATTGTTTTTTTGTTTTTTTAATGGTCATGCAAGCTTTATGTAAATGTTTTAAAGCATCCTAATGGATCTAAAGCATATCTAACTACAGATCAAGATCAAGTTGTATATCTTGAATCAAGAGTTAACGTGCGAATGCATGAATCAAGAATTGAACCTAAGCTAGTATAAATAGATGGTCATACTCAATTGTGAGTACATGAATTCTTCATAATTGATAGCCATGAACAGAATCTAAGGAGCAGAAGGTAGAATTCATGCAAAGAGCAGAAACAGAATACATCAATTAACAAGAACACACAGAGGCTACCGACGAGCAGATAAAGGTAATACTCAATCATGGAAGGATGATTAATAGTACTTTTGGAGGTTTATAGGATCTGTTATCAACAATTGAAGATTGCATTTATCATCAGATCAAAGACTTATGTAGTTGCATTCTAACAAGTGCATCACATCTAAAATCCTTTTGTAGAAGGTGGACTTAACCGTCCTTTGTAAATCTCTTAACATAGTGCACACTTAATAGTGTTGTTGAAAGATTCAAACAAAGTAGATCTTAACAGTTCTCTACTGTAATACTCCTAACAAGGTAGGTCATCAAAAGTGACCAAATTGTAATCCTTAACCGACTCTTCTTATCTGCAGATAGTGAAGTTTGTGGGTAACAATCCCCACCGCAGTTTTTTACTTCCTTAATAGGAGTTTTCTGCGATACCATATCTTGTGTCATGTGTTATCTAATTTCATGAATGTCTCTTTTACTGTTACACATGAAATGGAATGTATGATATGATTTCATATGCATAAAGAAAGATGAACAGATAAATAAGTCATTTTACAAACTAATGACTAAGGGGTAATGGGCTAACCAAGAAAATTTTTAGAGGTACTGATTCACCCCTCCCCTCTCAATACAAATTATCTCAATATAATTCCAATAGTGGATTCTTCAATGTGATCTTTATCCTATTTTTCTTCAAATTCCCCATCTAATTTGTTGTTATACAGGGGGTCAAAATTTAGCTTGGACTTCTGCCTGAAAATCCAGAAGTCTACAATATTATTTTATATCCAATCCTCACTTCTTAGGCGGCCATTTAGATTTTGGGAAATTTTTGAAACTGGGATTATAAATATGCTTTCCCTCATAGAAATCCAGCCATGGTGAGCAGCCTCTGACATGGGATGAAAAAAGATAAATTAAAATATCTATCGACGATTGAGTGGGGCTAATCTTTTCCTACCAATATGGCCAAGAGCGATTGGGGGAGAAATTGGTTTTACTCTTTAAACACTCATTTGGGTAAAAATCCCAAGAGTCATTAAGAAATAAGAGACCAATCTAAGCAAGCTTTGACATCAACAAGTTCTCAAATTTCTACTTCATCAATGTCACACCACTGAAAGTAACTGGTGGTTTATACATCATTTCTTTTTTCTTCCTTGCGCCCATTCTCTCATCAACGATAAAGAGTTGTATGAAAACATCCGGGGCCAACAATCTATCTAGGATGAAGGTGGGAAGAAAGAAATATTTCTCAATAAAACCATACATTCGAATAATCATAAAATTAACTCCATAAAACCATTCTATCTAAATCTCAAAATTCCATAACCAAAAAATTTGGACAGCGGTGAGTCTACTTTCATCAAATGGGTTTACAAAAACCCACATGGAAAGCCTCAATAAATCGATTAAACCATATCATGAATCCTATGAGGGACATTGGCATACTACCAACAATCCCCCCAATGTCACTTTCCTCATGTCCACGTTGCTCATGAAGGAGATTCAAACCTATGACCAAATTTTGGCTATCGTTGCACCAAATGATTGACCTATTAATGCCCGGGATACAACCATTAGACTTATATAATCCATAAGAGGTGGTTAAACTATGTTACTAATCTCGTGAGAATTTTGGCACACTACCAACAATCCCCTCAGCATCACTTGCTAGAGGCCCGCGTCACTCACTATAGGCACGCGTCACTCACAAAGGAGATTTGAACATGTGACCAAGCTCTTATACCACTTCCTACAAGTGTGGTTGTCATTGCAGAAAATGATCAACTTGTTAATTCTTGATACAACCACTAGACTTATAGAATCTATAGGAGGTGGTTAAACCATGTCACAAATCCCATGAGGGATACTAGCGCACTGCCAACAAAGTATTAATGATTCTAAAAGGTGGGAAATTTGAAATTCATTCCTTGTGGAGATTATCTTTTAGGAAATTATTTAGAATGACAACAACGTATAACAATAATGATAGAAATTGAAATGCAGTAATTATATTCCCCCATTAATAATAAGACATACAACCACTAGCCAATAGTGGCATTTTGTTATGGTTAATTTTTTGTGTTGTCGTTCTTTCCATCAAGGTTCAAATCCCATTGGGGATGAGGTCATCCATTTGTGACCTCAATGGTTCATAGCTCCAAGTCAAAGCATTTACCCCCTTTTTAATTTAAAAAAAGATGCACAACTAATAAAATTAAGCCTCGAGAAGCATTTTTGAGTGAAAACTTTTTGTAATAACATAGGAGCTTCTCATCATATGACATCATCCATGGATATGTTCTTTTTATTTAAGCATTACTTTGCCTCACATTTTGATAGGTAATAACACTTATGAGTGTTACTAGGAGTGGGTATACCAAGGTTGATGATGACAAACTCAATAATGTTCCTTATGTTTCTTAATTATCTTCCAACCTCTATTCCATATACTAGATTAGTCCTAGTAGGATAGGAAAGACACTCAAGTTCACCTCTAATTAAGTGCTCCTTAGAGGTCTGCATAGTAGAGAGTTTAATGTAGTTGGGAGTGTCAATCATGCATCATGATTATATGAGTTCTCTTGAGCTTTTCTCCCATCAAACTTGTAGTTTCATTGACTGGTCCTCACTCTCATGCATCTAGAGTGGAGAGAAAAGGTTTTTTCACTTGAACCTTGTGTGCTTTAGTAGTCCACCTTGGTGTTGTGGTTCCACAACACACACCCCATTTTAGCCACCTTGCCTAATGGGGCCCCTTTTTGGGGTCTTTCATCCTTTTTGGTGGTTTGGAGTCCTTAGGGTAAACCTGGCTTGGTACTCGGTGAGCCCAATTGTGGGCCCCGGGTGTGCTCTAGATAGTTGGATGTCAATTTTGGTTTCCCTTCAGCTCTTCCTTCCTCCTTTTTTCTCTTTTTTTTTTCCTTCCAAGTTTAGCTTTAGGGTTAGTTTTTGTTGAGGTTGTCTTTGGACTTAGTCCTTTTCCCTTTTCAGACTTTAGGAGTCTATTACAATTGTAGTGATCACTATCCTTGTTAGAGGAATAGGCCTTGTTATAAGCCTCAACTCTATTAGGAGTATGTATTACAAAATAATATTGTATGCAAGGTGAGCCCACTACCCAAACATACAATATACAATGATAGTCCTTAATACAAAGATGACTTAAAAAAATTTCGTTGCTTGCTGAATATCTTCAATATTCTGATCTATTTACTAAGCTCTTCACAAAACTTGCACTGCTCTAATACTAAATCATACTTCACATATCACATCAATACTTCTCATAGTATCATCAATTATCATTCAAGTCTTGTTACAAAATGAACTTCGCATTTACTTTCCTTTACAAAAAATATAATACTTAAGTCGGCTTACACGTTTCAAAACATAATATCATTCCTTGTTGAATGAGGGTTAACATCTAGGATATTTTCCCTAACTAGTTAAGTAATTATTTTGAAAATAAAATAATCCCTTAACCCAAATTTACAAAATACTTGTTGTTGCTTTGTTTTGTTGGCTTGCATTGTCTCTAGTGAATCAATCATAACTTTGTTCGTACTATCCGTACAATCAAGAACTCTTAGTAGTAGCTTAAATATACTTCATAGATGTTGTACTCAATCTCACACACTCTATAATTACTTATATGAACCTCTCTAACAAAAATAGTCTATGTTTAGACTATTATACTTATTCAATTTTACAAAACTAACATACAAAACTATATCTTTGAGTAATGTTGTCTCAATACTGAGTATATGTTTCCATATAATGACAAAATCATGATATCCCACTTAACCAAATTTCCAAAAATCTCCCCCTTTTTCATTGATGGAAACATATGAAAATTGGATAAGTCCTAAAAACTCCAAAACTTCAAAAATTGTCACATTCTCAACTATTACTCCTCCTTTGACTATACTTATCCTTATAATAATTATAATTTTCACAACTAATACTCCCCCTTTGACAACAATGATAAAGGTGTGAAAATATACATATACTTGAGTCAAAATTGATATACCTCTTGTCTTTTAATTTTTTAAGGTTGGAAGGCTTGAAATACAATCTTTAAAGCTTGCCTTCAAGTTTGATATCTCCTTGTCCCGTGTATTCTTCACTGAATCTTCCATGCTAAGTAGTGCACAAAGGCCGTAAGATGCAATCTCTACTGCACTCAAGTTAGGATAGGAAAATTTTGTGTATGATGTCTTCAAAGTAAGACATTCATCCAACTGGGTTTGCACAATACTGATCATTAGTACCAAATGCTCTTTGATAAGGGAAAATCTCTTCAATTTTCTTTCCTTCTCATTCTCCAACCATCTTATGTCATCATGAATTGTGCTAATCTTTTGTTCAACGTTTGTTATCTTCATGTTGGGATTCTACAACTCATTTAAAGTAGTTTGTAATTATGTTTCTTTGTTCCTCAACTTCTCTTCTATGTCTGAGATGTGATTGTGTGAAAGGGAACACTGACTGTATGGTATTCTTCTTCTCTCCAGACATTTCCTCAAATCCTTAATACAAACATCAAGATTCTCCAAGTCATTCTTAATATTTTGAGAAATATTTTGAAATATATGTGCATCATGTGCTGACTCTGCCTTAACTGTTGCAATATTTGTTAATGTGGTGAACTCACTGTCAAATACCTTCATGAATTCCTTATCTCTAGCTTGTTGACCAACTTCACTAACTTATTTAGATAAAACATGTAATTTTTTTGTCACCTCAAGTTTTTATCTCTCTAAACTTTTCACTTTCTTTTTCTTTCCAATGATCATATTCAAGGATGAGATCAACTCTATTTGATCATCATCATCACCTTTTGTTCCTAAGCTCGCCAAAAGTGATTCAATGGGTGATTTGGATGAACTTGTTGTTGCATCCTTTTGTGGTGTGTCCAACTGTACATTCTAGGGTATTGTCACTTCCTTTTCTTTTCTTTGTACTTCTTCTTCTCTTTTATCAACAGGTGCTTGTAATGGTGTTTCTTGTTCTGTCTCAACATGCTTCAACCTAGGCAAGGTTAAGTTGATCTCTTGTCCAATTATTTTTCCGCTTTTTCTGTAACTCATCATCAATGTTTTCAACTATATTTTCCTTTGATTCCAATTCTTCTTTCTTTTCTTCTTCCTCATTATATGAACTAGAATAATTATACATTCCTCCCAAATTTCCAAATTCTCCTCCTTCAATATCTTTTCCTTCACTTTCCTTAAACAAGTCTTCTTCTTTGTCAACTGTGAAGCTCATCCCTTCTACTTCCATAGTTTCATTGTTTATTGATATTGTCAGTGGAGTAACTATTGTCTGCAATGTTTCCTTTTCAGGTGAAGGTTCCTCTGTTTGCATAGTTGTTTCCATGATTAGGATGTCCTATTTTGAGTCACTTTGTATTTTTGTTGGTATAGATGTCATAAATTTTACAACTGCTTCCTTTGTTTCTCTGTTTACTTCCTCATAGTTTCCTCCTATAATCAAGATAGTTCTCCTCTTCTTTCTCAAGTGTGTACTAAGAATTTTCATTATTTCCTTAAAATGTTCCTCATTCTTAACATCACATAATTTCCTCACAAATCTTTATCTTATGTTCTTACCTTCTTGAATTTCTCTCTTGTTCCTATTAATTAGTATGTCATATAACTCATTAGGTATCTTGTATTTTATGCTCTCAAACTTCTTGTCTGCAATTATCATGTGTCTAACAACTACATTTTCAAGATTCAAATTCTCAAAATTGTTATACATCTGGTAGTACTTATTCATCTTCGTAAAAATTCCATCATTACTAATTAAAGGGTTAATTTCTCAATCTTGGGCTTCCATTGTTTCTTCTTGTTTCTTCCTGCCTCTTCTTCTATTAGTGTTCTAGTCTGACTTTCCACTTGTCCTCTCATTCTTTTTATAGGTTTCATTTCTTCCTTTTGTGTTCTCTTCCTTTCCACATGTGTGTAAATGGTTTTATGTCTTGTTCCAGGTCCACTTGCCATTTATTTTACTCTCTTAGCTTTATATGGTGATGCAGGTGTTCTGGTAAATCTGGTTGATTTCCTTGTAGCTTCTATGGCTAGCTTTGCAATTGATATGTACTCAACTCACTTTCCTCTGCAATTTCCTCATAATTATTCTGTACAACTGGTGCAAATGTTTCTTTTGCTGCTAAAGGTGGTACTTCTAATATTTCTTTCTGTCCAATGTTCCTTATTACTGATGATGTTTGCTTTGCTACATTATACTCATCTTCTTTCATCCTTGTTTCCTTTAGAATTTTCTTCATAACAGTATCTAATCTCTTCTTTTCTATGCTTTGTAACTGACTTTGGTGTGAACTACTTCCAATCTCTTCAGATATTCCATATCTAGGGCTTTTTGTATCCAATCTTGCTTTCAGCAATATGCTTGCATATCCTTTTACTGCTTCTTCAGTTATCTCATAATGAAGTGGGTCTATGAATTCAACTCTAGGTTCTATTACTTAAATATAGGTAAAGTTTGTGTCAAACAAGAAACATAAATCATCCTTATATTTCTCTATCATAAATGGTGGAATTCTTGATCTCTTTCTCATCTCATTCGGAAATGTCCTAATAACAAGTGTTGCACTCTAATTCACTTTGTCAATAGGATGTATCTGATATACCTTATTTATCCTTTCCATGGTGCTTCTCTCATCATTCCAATCAGCTCCAATATTGTAGGGAAATCTCCTCAAAAGGTTGAAAAACATGTAAGTTATGATGAAAAACTGAAATGGGAATTTTGTCTTTTTTATCTTTTCAACATTTTCTATAAGTTGTATCCTTAAAATATCACACATATCTACTTCAACTTTCTCAATACACATCAAATAAGTTGCATGTACCATGCCTGCTGCCATTGCATCCTCTCTAGATCTAGCACATAATTTAGTGGCTATTATTTTGCAAACATATCTCATATCATCCTGTTCTATCTTACTTATCACAATCCCTCTACCATTATATGTAGATTTAGTGTTCTCAATGACTATTTTATTTACATTTTTCTCATTCAGTGGTAATGCTCCTTTTTTAAAAATATGATCACATCATGTATAAGGTCTTCTATAATCTCAATTACTTTGTCATCTAGGTAAAACTTTCCATCATGTACTCTACTCAATATAATCTTAGTCCATTCTTCATTGCCAAATTCATAATGAAACATATACCTTACTATATCCATTTGACCTAAATGGGTATAACTGAAAAAAATGGATAATCAGATTCGAGCTAGGAACATATTAATCCAAATGAGTTAGGAAAAAGGAAGATTATCATGAATTAAACTATTCCTTAGAGAAAACACCAAAAATAAACAACAAGGGAGACAAGAAGTTTTTGAAGGGGGAAAAGCGTAAAAAAACCCCCGTGAATTATGAATGGGAAAAATAGCCAGAGAGAGAGAGAGAGAGAGAGAGAGAGAGAGAGAGCTTTAGCTCATACAATATTTTGAAGAATGAGAGAAGAAGTGTTGTATGTGAATAATAATAAAGAGAAAATAAGCATCTCTTATGTAGAGATGAGAAGAAAGGAGTTGAATGTAACTCCCATGTGCATGTGAGCCACATTCATAATGTGTGTGCCACTTGTGCTATTTCCTCTCTTAAGGAGGAATCTAGAATAAAAAGAAATTACAAATAAATATTATGTCCTCACACATGGACAAGAGGACATGTGTTCATGTAGGGATTCTATAGGAATCTCCTACTTACATAATAAATAAACTAAACTACCTTGGTTTATAATATATTTCACCAAGGAAAGATTACATATTCTAAAATCCCCCTTTAATATTTACTTGGGGAAATGAGCTTGATGGGTATGAGACCCAAATTATTACAGTAATTTGCAACATGTTCATGGTTGTGAGGCACTTTCTTTGGTAAAAATGATCTTCTTATGTAGCATGGTGAGTGAGAAAAATGTGAATGCTTCAAAGATGTGGATTCACATTGCTGTTGGTCCAAGTTGTCAAAAGGAGTGTCTTCATAATCTGCATCATTATAACCTGAGTCTACAAAACAAGTACTTCTAGTGGATTGCCCACCTAGATTTGAATTAGTAAATGTATAATCTGGATAAGAACAATAACTTTCAGAATTTAATAGAAATTTTACATCAGAATCAGAATCAAAGGTATTATAACTAGAATTTGAGTCAAAGGTATCAAAACTAGAATTTGAATCAAAAGCGGAATTAGAATCTTCTTTCATAGTATTATCAACATTTTTCTTAGAATCAAAAGCAGAATTTAAATCTTCAGAATCAAAATAATAGAAATCATTATCAAAAGCATGTATGTCAATTCTAGCACCATCTTTAGGATTAGAATCAAAACTACTCTGAATATCATCATTTGCATTAGTTTCATCAAAATTTTCAAAAGGATTAGGATGCATATTTTCTGCACAAATAGTAGGATTAGTTAAAGGAATAATGGATAGGTCATGAGAAGTAGTTTTATGCAAGGAAGGTAAGGTCACATCTAGGAAAGTGGTTATAATGTCATTTTCTTGATCAAGTATTTCATCAAAGGATACATAGGGAGCATTATATAATTCACCATTTGGAACAGACACATCTCCAAAACCTTCAACTTTGTAACTATCATTATTAGCCAACTGAATTTGAATGGTAGATGTATCAGGTTCAATAAAATCAAAGACAACATTATTAGAAGTAACATGTTGAGATGTATTACACTCAATAATCCAGTTAGGTGCTCTAAAACAGGTAGTAAAAGCAGAACGAGATTGATTTCCATTAGAGTAATTTTGAGAATTTGGTTGATCTTCTTTCTGTTTCTTAAAACAATTATGAATTAAATGACCACTTTTACCACAATAAGTGCAATAAGGCCTATTTGAAGGGTTATTATTATTGTTATTATTATTATTATTATTAGTTCTTTGATGATTTTGACTATAGTTGGAATTGTTTGATCTCTGAGCATTTTGATTGTTATTTGAATTATTACTAGCTCTATTATTATGAGATTAAGAAACATAAGCATGTACATGAGATTTCAATATACCAAATTGGATTAGTTTAGCCTCCTCTTGATGCAACATATTTTGAAAAATAAGATAAGTTAATTGAGTTGCTAAAGAAGGAATAGCTAACTGAGAATAGATATTTGTAATAAATTAATTAAAACTATTTTAAACTGAATCGATTTATATAATAAAACTAAAGATTAAACTAAATCTTATTGAAAAAGAACCAATTTTAAACTAAAATATTTAAGTCTATTTTAAATATTAAACTATTATAATGATAGGAAAAAAAAAATGAATTGATTAACTAAACTATTAAAAGCTACATCTATATCAATAACAAGAGTCGAAAAAAAATAATTAAGGATTGAATCTATATATATATTAAACTAAGTCTAAATGGATTAATCTGAAGATTTTTTTTATTTTTTTTGAAAAAATGAATCTAAATTTGAATAACCTAAATTATAAGAAAAAACTTTTTAAGAAGAGAGATAACTTAAAAAATTTAAGGCAAAGAACGATAATAAAATTTATGTAAATTAAAAAAACTAAACAAAATTTAGAACTAAATCTATTTAACTATTAAGCTAAAATCTAACTAAAACTAAGGATTACAAGCAGACATTGTAGACCGAGAGACCCAAGCTGCTGCACAAGAATGCTGCTCATCTGCCCAATCTGGGCAATGGAGTTCTGATGATCGACAAGATGCTGATGTTAAATGAGCAAAGCTAACAGTTGAAGATAGAATCTCCAGTAAATCAGAGCAAGAAAAGATAGAAATAAATGATAGACGCTACCCAGCTAGTCAAAATGATAGTGAGAAACCACAGAGCAGAACTGTGAAATAGATACTGAATTGAGTGGATCCAATACAAAAATGATTGCTAAGCAAGGGAATCCTCGTCTTGTGAAAGAGTTTATTAAGCGCGTTACTTTTGAGTGTGAGGAGGTTGTAGAACACAGGAAGGGAAGGTCCTTGCGTGAAATTCTCGCTGAAGAAGAGGATGATACTTTGGACTTTTTTGTTTGGAATAGTACTGCAAATAGTGTAGGTAAAAGCCGTCGGAATAATATTCAAGAATAGAGAACTCAACTTCAGGAAGTCTTGCATCGACTGATGGTTCAGGAGAAACCAGGGAAAGTAATGGGTTGTCTAATCAAATTTCAGATGGACGCACAAGGAGGGTGTCTTACTCTGATTCAGAACACAAATAGAGCAGAGGAAGGTCGTTACGGAGTACTAAGATAAGACAAGCCTACTGCATAACAATCATCAACATAATACACTGTCGATAATGATCACACAACCTGGTTCTTCAACAACTACTACAAATATATATCTCACTCGTAATAATGCCTTGTAGAAGATATAATCATTGAATAAACTTCACGGGAATACATCAAAACGATGCTATCGGATATCATAAACGAGAATTCAAAAAAACTTAGCTATCAGAAATAAAAATAAAACTACTTAGAGATTTGAGCAGATGGAGGCTGAATAGATCTGTGGGTAGATATTACTGCAACATGCATGCGAAGGAGGTAATCAGCCCTCTTCCAGGCTGAAACGAACCCCTTTTTTTTTATAAAGAACAAATGCATGAACAAGAAAGATAAGCTGAACAAAATGACTTGAAAGATGAAAAACAACAGTGAACAGAGAAAACTAAACAGCAGAGTTAATGCATCGAATGCACAACAAAAGAGATAGATACCTTTTAACAAAAAAATCAAATGCATGCAAACATAAAACCTAAAAACTGAAACTGAAAAAAAAACACAAAGAATAATGCCAAAAAGGAAACGCATGCAGAGAATAACGAAAATAGAATCTTTAAAACTAATGATAGGAAATTTTTTTTTAAAATACTATATTAGTAAGAACCGAATATAGAAACTTCAAAAATTTTAATATTTTGCATTATATTCTTTAAAATTTAATATTTTGTTAAAATTTTGATAATATTTCTAGTGTAAAGGATTTTGTATTAATATCTTTTTTTTTTAAAAAAAACTTATTAAAGGTGAATATACATGAAAAGGAATTAGAGACAAAATAAATTCTAATTATTTAATTATTTAAAGAAAATAGATCTAAATAAATCAAATAAGAACTTTTAAAAAACTAGGAGCACTAAAAGTTTTAAAAGCTAAATAGAATTTAATTAACTCTTTGGCGGCTTGCCTTCCAAAGAGGGTAAAAAAAATTAACTAGACCACTCTCTCAATTAAAAAAGATGAGTCTCCGAATTGGAGTGCTTCGAGATATGATAATCGCTTAAACCTATGAACTCAAAAATGGATTAAACCTGCTCTGATACCATGTTAAAATGGATAATCAAATTCGAGCTAGGAACATATTAATCCAAATGAGTTAGGAAAAAGGAAGATTATCATGAATTAAACTATTCCTTAGAGAAAACACCAAAAAGAAACGACAAGGGAGACAAGAAGTTTTTGAAGGGGGAAAAGCGTAAAAAAACCCCCGTGAATTATGAATGGGCAAAATAGCCAGAGAGAGAGAGAGAGAGAGAGAGAGAGAGAGAGAGAGAGAGAGAGGTTTAGCTCATACAATATT
>MU226705.1:833356-845361 GCA_018584345.1 Thuja plicata
CTAAATATAAATTAAACATTTGTACATGTGTGTTGAATAGTAAATAAGAACAAATAAGAACATGCGAGCACTATTTACATGGACACATACCAATTTTGATCAAACCTAAAATATGGTCATAATCGGTTGAAATCAATGTGATGTCGTCAAAGTTTTCATCCTCAACTTCATCATTTGTATTAGTAACATCTAGTGGAACAAAATTCCATTCACCAACATATCCACATTTTCGGTTGATACATTCACCATAGTTTTCAGAAATGCAGTCATAACAAAAGCATGAGTAATCTCTAGTGTACAATGACCACACATTACTATCTGTACTCATAACTGAATGTAGGGATCTTGTTTTTTCTACCCTCTTGCATCCTGTTAGGGATTTTTCTTGTATAAACCACAGTGCTTGAAATGACTACTTGAACACTATGCCTTCTAATACTGATTCAGAGACAAGAAAAGCCTAAGTGCTAAGGACTGGATAAGGTCCTTCTTTGTTTTTGAGCTCCACATATACTCAGGCAGGTTTTACCGTTTATGATTGTTGTTTACACAGTATGTATTAATGTGGACACTGATTTGCTATGTATCTCTATCAAATCATTTTATAAATCACCTTGCAAATGACCAAGCATAACCATATGCAAGATATAACCATACAAACCATAGTTGTAAGCATAAAAAGAACCAGTGATACAAGGATTTTCATCCTTCTTCCTTTTCTTATAGGAGGGATAACCTAATGATTCACTCTCTAAGGAATCACTAAAATGGACACTGTCCTGGTGACATAGGTCCTTACTGAGTTTAGTTTGTTTGTTCTTAGTAACAAGAGTGTTTTGATTAAATTTGGTTCTGATACCTTGAAATAACTTGGACAATAATAGGTTATCAGACTAATTTCTGAACCAGTGCCTATCCTTTGGGCTACAGAGTTAAATAAACTAAGATTTCATAGAAACAAAATACAGCAAGCTACCTTACAACCCACATGCAATTCAGATAAGTTGCCTTACAAATTACTCTGTTACCTCTAATCAATTGTATCAAATCCTTAAAACAAAGTAGTATGCTCCCTGAAACTACTCACAAAACTTAGTTCTTTCCTTAAAAGAAACATGCAAGCAATTAGATAGTTACCTAATAACCAAAATGCTTCAGAATGCCTTGCAAACTTAACATAAAAGAGCATACACAGAGAATAAAGAGACAGCAATTGAAGAGAGTAAAATTGCACCGTATTTTATTTATATGATCCAGCTTCCATACATGAAAGATCTTGCAACTTCAAAAGATAGACAGAAATTCAGAATATCTGAATTCTACAATATATTTTCTCTTCTCCAAAAAATTCCAACATCAAAGACCTTTTCAAATTACAACTCTTATGCTATATATAGGTTTTTGACCATCTTGGAATCCCTTAAGGATGTAACAAGCTTCAGATGGTCATAGAAAACCTAACCCTAAAGTTATAAGAGAGACAAAAAGAAAGAGAGAGAAGAAGCGGTAAAAGGACTGAGTCAAAAAGATATAAAAAGATATTTCTTATTCTTCTCCTAATCTGGCGACTGCAATCAGATTTGTAGATGGTAGCTGGTAGTATTTATGTTGAGTCTGGATAGTTGTGCTTTCCTACTCACCTACATTCTCTTTTTGTAATAACGGTCCCTCTTGTCTTGAACAGTGCAGTGCCAAGTGTTCACCTTACTCATCGTCCAAAATTTCTTCTTCTACTACAGGCTTCTTTTTCTTGGGTGTAGTCATCACCTCCCAAGCTTTCACTTCATCGTCCGATGGCCACTTGAAGTCCTGAGTACTTTGTACTTGCACCTTTTGCCTGTCCCATCTAGCATCAGTGATGTTTTTGACATCAAGTAGGAACTTGTTGATGTCAGTCTCTACTTTGAAGGCTTCATCCAATATTTTATTGAATCCCTCTATATCAACATCTGTTCCCAAGAGAAATGCATCTTCACTAGGCATCTTGGTGTCAAAATCACTCTTCCAAGCATCTATAGCCTTTAATTGGTCATCATCTCCCCTTAAGGAAGGAATAAACTTATTAAAATCATTTGAAAAGAGGCTCAATTTAACCTCTATCTTGTTTAATTTTCCTTTGAAGAACGAGAAAGCAATATTGACTCTTTTGATCTCATCTCCCACTTCAGTTACTATTTCAGGGAAATCTTCTCTTATAGCTTGTAAAGATGACAACTTTTCAAATAAATTTTCCCTAGAAAACCACTTAGTGAAGTAAGGGTTTAAAATGGAAAGGTATCCCATTGCCTCAGTATGCAAGGCTGGAAATTTATTGTATGTATTGACTACAACATCAGTTTTGTCTTTTAGAATCTCAATTCTATGTTGTAGTATGCCCTTCAATGCCTTCAAAGAAATTGCATTTCCCTTTTCTTCATCCACCTTTTGTTCCACAACCTCTTCTGATTTAGGCTTATCTTCAATTTGCATTGGTGGTGGTTGTGCAGGTACATATACCACCTGAGGCTTTGCCTCCAATTCCTCAAATAATTTCTTTATCATCTCATTCCGCTGGTATAGTTGTATGTGGCACATATCCCTGTCTTTAGATAGTGCACTTGTTTCTTCCAACAAAGTAGTATACCTCTCAAACAATTGTTTGGTCTTGTCTTCATTGAGTTGAGCCCAGTGTGTCATAATTTGGGAGATTTCTAAGTCCCTGTATTTTGTACAGACCATACCATCTGATTACCCACCATATTCTCTTGAATATTTACTAACTGGGGCTTTTGGTCTTTTGGGCTTAGGCTCCACATTGCAAAAGGCAGAGATTTTGGGCTATACCCAAATCCTTTTATTAAATCTCCTATTTGGACCTCACTAGCCATTTTAAGATCTGGCTGCTTTCTGATTTGGTCTATGATGAAGGTAGATGCCAAATCCCATCCTTCAGCCAACAATATTCCACTTCCAAGCACCATCTTCCTGGCATCCTCGGGTGAAATGTCCTCATTCTCAGGATCATAATTCTGTAAGGCCACCAGGGCTTCATTTGTTATTGTTTCTTTCCCATCAACTATTAATTGGGATCTTATTTGCTCTTTTTTGTGCCATCTTAGGAAGTCTTTAAACTCCTCTATTTTTACAAAGCTGTCATCATCTAGGAATTTTTGCTGATGAAGCAATCTTTCATCAACACAAGCTCTGAGTGGTACCTCAACTTCATCATTTAGGTCAGGCTGTTGTTTCTTGCCTTCCCTGATGGCTTTTCTCAGGTTATGATCATATAACCTGGTGCCAGGTACTAAGGCCTTAGCCTTATCCTTTTTCTTGCTTTGTCCTTCCACTGAAGGTTTCCCTAATTCCAATTTCTGCCTCTTTGCAGTAGGCTCCTCTACATCATTAGGCTGTACATCATTAGGCTGAGTAGCAACTGGCAGATCTATAATGTGACCCTCTGCTCCCTGCAACTGTCGGATCTCAGCCATTTCTTGCTCTAAGGCATGTTGTGGTGAAGGATACATGGGAGGACGTGCATAATCACTGTCACTGCCACTATCATATTCTGATTCTAAGTGTTCAAGAGTTTGAGCACCTTTCTTGTCCAAGACTGTATCCAGTTGCTATACAAGAACATAATAATTATCTATCATGGCCTTGATCCTATCAAAATATGGGAGGTCAGGGTAAAACCCTCCAAAAGATAACCCATTTATTTTTATTTGTCTTTCCAGTTTCAGCAACTCTTGGATTCTCAGTCTTCTTGTGTGGATGTCATCCTCATCCAAGATGTTCCTTGTTGCATCTTCTTCAATACACTCACAGTGAACATTGGTGTTAGGGATGGTAGGAGTATACAACTTCCTAACCCCTGCCATGAAGCCTTCTGGGTCAATGTACCTATAAGGGGCTGCCCCCATTCTATACTTCTGCAACCATTGACCCATTTCATTAATGGCATTCTTGCCAATTGTAAAGTTGGAAATTTTGAATTTCCTAGGGGTTATAGTCCCTTTCTTGTGTGGTACAAAGTGCTCATTATCTATTAATAACAACTGCCATATGAATTCCATTGTAGCTACTCTCACAGGCACATGATATGGTAATAAATGAGGTGGGTGAATACACCCATATACCCTAATAATGGTATAATTCTCCTCCAAGAAGAAATCACCCCAATTATGTTTCCTAGGCCAATTATCTGTATAATCACAGGGTCTGAGCAATTGTATAATTTTCAATGGGACTCTAGTCCTTCTTGTTCCCAAACTCTGTACAATTGGATACACAATCCAATTCTGAAAAGAACAGTAGTCACACTCCCTATAAGTATAATTCCAAACCCTCACCCAAAACTGGATAGGATTTGGTGCTGTTTGATAAAATCTCTGAGGAGTAAGATTATTGACATCCATGATTACAAAATTGAAGTATAAAAGGAGGTGCATTAGGACTGAGTAATGCAAAAATTTAGGCTCCTTCTCCTTGGGACTCTTTAGTCTTTTCTGGGTTGCAATGAAACCCTCATGCATTTCATCAATTATATGATGTATGTAATCATAGCTGGTGCTTGAATGCACCTCTTGCAAGTCTTGCACCATCATCAGGATGCTAGCATTGATTCTCTCTGCATCTCCATCTATCCCTAGCACTCTACATAGGGCATAAGCATTATACTTAATGTAGAAGTGTAGATCCTTAGAATAATATGGATATGGCTCAACCATAGGACCTAAGTAATTTTTCAATTCTTTTAACATATGCTTCTACAGTAAGCCTTTTGCAATAGCAGACTTTGAACTATACCTTTTTTCCTGCTTTGTCATGTCAATTTTAGTAAACATGGTACTAAACAAGCCAATAGCCTGCATGAATGAGTTTCTATTCAAAATTAATAGGGTAGTGCCATCATCCCTTTTGATGGTCTTTGTCAGGACATCATAGTGATTGGCTAGGTCTAAAAATAGGTCCACATCTAGGAACACATCAGGAACAAGCAATCTAGCCAAACCACGTGTCCAAGGGTTTGATACTGGGATGGGCTTATCAGAATTTTTATAGAAATAATTGAAGAGGGAGAAACCTGTTGTCCCTGGAGTCACACCATCTCGAATGTCTTTGTATTCATCTAGGAGGACACCATCATTAGCCTTCTTATTCTGCGTTGAACCAGGCAAAAGAAGGAGAAACTCATCAGAGAAACTTGCTTTTACCTTCTGTTCTTCTTTACTTCCTCCACTTGTCGAGGCAACACTCATAGATCCGCTCATGTTTGCAACACCTTGAATCTCTTTCTCCTTACAAATATTGAAATAAATCTAATTCTGAGATCAACAGACTGTCCTGTGCACAATTTTCTGCAATTTAGAATTCTCTGATGAACTTTGGAAACACTACAAACTGAGCAGAATATCTCATCTCTAGAAACTTAGCAACATGGGCTCTAAAGACTGAAATCAAGGTGAAGGAAAATGAATACACCATCAACTCCCTATAGCCATCATTCAGAGCACACAGCTCATAATTCAGAAACATCAGTTCTATCATTAATTCAACATGCTGTGAACTTGAACAAAAACCTAGCCGTAGTTCCTGAGCTTGACAGGAAATCAAATTTTTGAAAGTGAATCCTCAGAGCAATCCAACTGCATTCAAAAGGGCTGACATGTCTCATTTTGATTCATTATCCATCTTACATCTCAGCTACTCTTTTTGCACAGTAATCAAAATGCAAGCCTTTGATTGGTCACCGAGCAATTCATATTGTCACATCAAAAAACTGCCACCATTTTTTAGATCTTGGGATCAGGCGACTACATGACTGCATTAAGTCTCTTTGTCGCGGGCCTCTATCACTAACCATGGTTCCATCTCAAGACTTGGTGAAAATGTTCTTTCTTAACTTTGGCTGACCCAAGTCACAATCTAGCAATCTCGCGACATAACTGAAATCAAAGTCGCACACAGTTAACATTAACTCATCATTCTTTCTGAGACTTTGTGACTAACCGTTGCTCTTAACCATTATGGTTATCTCCTAGTCGCTGAGTGTTTGCATTTTATTTCAAGATTATGCGACAATGCTTAGTCACCCTGTCGCGGAGATATAAGCCCTGAGCATTCAATTTTACCCTGACAGGTTATAAGCATCCCCTTTTAAATTCTGACGACTGCGTGACATACCTTAATTGCCAAGTTAGGAGGACTTTATTCTTGAGGTGATTTTCTTCTCAGACTTCGCGACCACCGTCAGATCCTTTGATATCTTTATCCTACGGCCATCGCTTTATCGCCAGATTCTTGAGCATACCCTTAAATCATTCTCAGACACAGTGACTGAAGGCAACACACCTTACTCTCGTTGTCGCTGAATCCATGTTCTCCTCTGGCAACCACGCGATGATCTGTTAACATCCACTCACCTTATGACACATGTCACTTTATCATCGGTTCATCTACTGCATATTGGAGAACTGAGTCATTGTCTTGTTCTGGCGACATCCCGACTACACTTTTCTGCAAACCTCAAATGGTTAGTCAGGATGTCTCGGTCAGTATTTATTAACCGTTGTTCCATTACAAGACCATGTGACTGAACGCCTGACTTAAATTTTAGCTTTGGCTTGATTTGGCGATAACACAACATAAGGTAATCGCGAAGTCTGAGAACATTTTCATAACTGTTAATAATCTCCCGCGATCACCTGACTAAGCAGTGGGTCCCTTCTTTACAATGCTTTATGACATAAAAATCCTATGACTACCCGACATGAAAGGAATCGCTGAGTCTCGTAATACTAAAGGAATATTCTAAACTTTTATGAGACCATGCGACATAAGGAAAAATGCCAAGTCGGGAAGACAATTGGAATATTTGCTTGGGGTAACGCAACGAGGTGACTTAAATTAAAACACATGCCCTAAGTGGATGGAAAAAGTAACTCTAAAATAGAACACCATGACCTAGGGTTTTAATTTTTTAATGTTTAACACTTGGATAGCCTAGGGTTTTCAGGGTTTTGCAATTTTAGTTAGGTTTAGACTTGAAAACCTGAAAACGTGACATCAGGATAGCCATACTGGACAAGAGGTAGCTGAATTGGATACGCCAGAATACTGAGATTAGGACAAGGAACTAGGAGAAATGCCAAAACAAGAAATACAACCAACAGTGGCTCTAACTGAGGATGGTTAAATGCAATTTTATACCAAGAACAACAAAATCTCTGGTTGTAGACCACAAGTTTCAACGGAGAAAAACCCTAAAATAGAAAGGGAAATATGTACAGAACTTACAAACAAGGGACAAGAAAAGAAACATATAATACAAACTTACTTGTGCACTTTGAACTTTATTCAAAGAAAGGCTTCAAAAACTGACCATGCACAGGCAACTCAAAGAGATCTCCTTCCATATTTTTCAACAAATATGAGTCTTTGCCAAATTTTTCTGCAATGATGAATGGGCCCAGCCATAAAGACTCAAACTTCTTATGCTTACCTTTGTCCTATGCCCTTGCATTCCATTGGAGAACTAAATCATCAATTTGGAACTTTCTCTTAGTAGCCCTCCTATCAAAAAGATATTTCATTTTTTGCTGTAACTTCACATTTTCTCTTTGACTATTTCTCCTCATTTCATCCAATTCATTCAACTACATCATTCTATTTTTCATAATGTCAGAGACATCTAGATGTTCCTCCTGAATGAATTGGCAAATGGGCAACAAATTGTTAATAGGCAATCTCGCTTGTAAACCATACACCAACTCAAAAGGAGATTGACCCGTTGCCTTCTTAAGTGTTATCCTATTAGCCCAGAGAGCTAATCTCAATTTTGTATGCCAACTCCTTTTATTCTATTCCAGAGTCCTCTTTAATATTTTCAATATGCTTTTATTTCTAGACTCAGCTTATCCATTGGCCTGTGGATGATATGGGGATGAATATGATATTGTAATCCCATACTGCTCACAGAAACTTGTCATTTCCTCTGATCTGAAACTCATAGCATTATCCATTATTAATTTACTAGGCACTCCAAATCTGGTCAAAATATTTTCTAACAAAAATTTAGTAACCACCTTACTAGTTTCTTTCCTTGTGGGGATAGCCTCAATCCATTTAGTAAAGTAATCTGTGGCAACTAAAATCCAACTGTGCCCTGCACTATACTTTTCTTGAAATTCACCAATCAATGCCCCATACAGCAAAAGGAGTCTCAGTACTCACTGGGTTAAGCAACAGAGCACCTAAAAATTTTAGTTTATTGGAGAACCTCTGACATGGTTCATATTTTATAACATGTATATAAGTATCCTTGAACAGAGTAGGCCAATAATATCCTGCCCTCAAAATCTTATGGTCAGTGGTCTTAGCAGGGAAGTGACCTCCACATTGTCCTTCATGCATCTCAATTAGAACTTTCTCAGCTTGATGTTTGTCAAGGCATAGTAATAGCACACCATTTTTATCTTTCCAAAACAAATCTCCTTGAATCAAAACATATCTTTGAGCTTGTAATTTCAAACTCCTCTTCTGATTATCAGACAAATGGTTAGGACACTTAGAGTTTTTGAGGAAGAAAACAATATCAGTGTAATATGGTTGTCTCTCTATACTGGTAATGGCTTGGTCATTTGCTTCTGTTTGATTTGATTGCACTAAATCCAGGTTCTCCTCTGTCATAAGTTTGGCCAAGCCTTGACTTCTTACCAACTTGGTGATATTGATTTCCAGATTGAACTCTTGAATTCTTGTAATCCATTTGCATTTCTTACCAGTAACTTCTGACTGTGTAAGAATATCTTTCACTGCTGAATGTGGAACATAGGCCTGCACCTTGGCACACACCAAGTAGGGCCTAAAAGACTTCATAGCCTTTACCAATGCATAGGCTTTCTTTTCCATTACTTCATAGTTAAGTTCTGCAGCTTGTAAGGATTTACTGTAAAAGGCTATGGGATGTTCAAATCCTTGCTCATCTTTCTGAAGAAAAATTGTAGCAATTGTATGAAATGATGCAAATGAAAACAAGGAAAAAGGTTTAGTGTAATTCGGAGACTTCAATACTGGAGTTTCCTGCACTGCCTTCTTTATCCTTTCAAAATCTTGTTGAGCCTCATCATCCCAAATAAACTTAGTATCCTTTTTCAACAACTTCACAATGGGCTTGACAATTTCAGCAAAATTGGCTACAAATCTCCTGACAAAATTAATCTTTCCTAAGAAATATTGTACACCTTTTAATTTTTTTGGAGCAACAACTTTCTAAATTGCTTCTACTCTTTCAGGGTCTATTCTTACCCCTTCTCTGGATACTATATGTCCAAGCAACTTTCCTTCTTTAACTGCAAAGTGACACTTCTTAGGATTTAATGAAACACCATATTCTAATGCTTTATTAAAAATTCTACCCAAATGATCACAATGATCATTAGCCCTCTTAGAATATGCAGTCAAGTCATCTTGGTAAACAACCATGAACAAATCAATAAACTCTTTAAAAGAAACGTCCATGGCTCTCTAAAAAGTTGCACCTGCATTTATCAAACCAAAAGGCATTCTGATATAAACATATGTTCCCCAAGGAGTAGTAAATGTAGTCTTATACTGCTCTGACTCTTTGAATAGAACTTGGTTGTAACCTGAAAAACCATCCATCATTGACAACAATTCACAACCAGTCACCTTGTGCAACATTGCTTCCATATTAGGCAGTGAGTAATTATCCTTCAGTGAAGCAATATTGAGATTTCTGAAATCAACACACAATCTGATGTCACCATTCTTCTTCCTATCTGGCACTAGATTTGATACCCATGTTGAGTGTCTAATAGGTTGAATTATCCCAGCATCTTTGAGTTTCATCAATTCCTGCTGCATTTTAGGAGCCAACAAAGGGTTAATGGGCCTTTGTTTCTGTCTGAATGGCTTAACATCTAATTTCAAAGGAATTTCATGTTGGAAAAGGTCCTCTCTATATGCCTTCAAGTCCTCATATGACCAAGAAAAAATATGCTTGTATTTTCTCAATAACTTGATCAGGTTTATCCTTACATGAGAGTCCAGACCTTTTCCTATATAAACTATCTGAGGACTGTTTTCTGATCCTAAAATCACTTCTTCCAAATCCTCAATGTTGGCATTGCTTATCTTTGCTGAATCATTTTTTTTACTAACAAACAATGCTTCAAGTTCAACTAAACCCCTAGGAATCTGATTAGAACTTAATTGAACAACTTCATTTCCCAAGATGTATTCCTTTCCATTATCTAATTCTAATGAGGAACTGCAATCTATGCTCTGGTTTTCATATTGATCTAAACTTTGCATGAACCTTAGAATGTCTTGATCATCTTGGAATACTTTCCAGTTATATATGTTATCTGGGACAATTGGTCTTGTTTTAACTTCGAGTATTGATACTCCATGTAGGGTCAAATCATCATTTTTCAAAGCAACATTTGCTAGAAAATCAGCCATAATATTTTTTGACCTTTCCAACCAGGATATATTAAAAGCATCAAACATCTCGAGCTGATCCCAAATAACATGTTTGTACATTTTCAATCTGTCAGTTTTTACAGCATATTTGGATCTGACTTGTGCTACCACTAACTCAAAGTCACCATAAACTTTTAAACATTTTATACCATGTTTGATAGCAATTTCAAGTCCTAAAAATAAGGTCTCATACTCTGCAGTATTGTTAGTACACTGAAAAGCTAGCAGAAATGAGTATTTAAAGGTTGTACCTAATGGGGATATCAACAATACTCCTGCCCCTGATCCATCTTTGGAGCAAGCACCATCAAAATACATTTTCCATATCCCATATTCTTGTAAAATTAATTCTTTGTTTAAAAGTTCAACTTCTTGATTTTTATGATCATCCTGTTGCATTCTGAAATTTTCCATGTCTATATCAATGCAACAATTAATATGAGTATCCTCATATTTTTCTATCATGTGGGGAGTTCATCTTTCTCTCAAAACACTGACATTCTCTCCATCAATATTGAAAGTAGCATATGACAAATCATTTTTTATACTTCCTCCCATTGAAGCACTCCATTTTCTTGATAATAACATGCCATAATGAGGTGGTATATCAACCACAAGAATATTCATAGTCATTACTACATCAGGGAAAAGTGCCAGTCTATAAGGCATGGCTTCAATGGTACCAATTACAGGGACTTCTCTGGAATCCATAGCTCTACACCTCCCATGAGGTGTATCAACTTGCAGGCCCATTGCCTTCATGATCTCAACTGGCATAACTGTATTAGAAGCTCCTGAATCAATCATACAATTCTTGAGCATTTTTTCATTGATTATTAATGACAGAAAAAATGGGTCCACCACTTTTGGGGAAGAAGTGGCATTCAAAAATATTTGAGGAATCTTAGATGTCAACATCTCATCCTCATTTCCTTTAACAGGTGGTCTCTCAGCTACATCCACTGGGTTTTGAACCTTTATTATAGGTACACTTTTTAATAATGACATCACCTTTCCTTATGTTCCTTGATCCTCATCATTTCCAGAAATGGTACCTTAACTGTCATCTGAGACAAACATTGACCCATGTCTACTGGAGTATAAGAAATATCTTCATATTTTGACTTATCAATGGCAACTTCAGTATCTTCACTATGTTTCTTTTGAGATGGTTCTTTCAGCCTTTTATTTTCTGTCTTTTGAACAGAAACAATTTTTTCTTAAGCCTTTTCATCTTGTATAGAATTAGGCTCTACAACCTTTGTGATGACCTTGACCTTGTGTTTATTTATATTTTCTCTAGGTTATTCTTTTTTCTGAACATACTGAGGGCCTGGTTTATTGTCCTTTATGAAAACACCTGAGGGCTAGCTGCTAGTTCCACTTACCACTCTGTTTCTTAAATGGTAATTGCTTCTAGCTTTATTCACTAACTCAGCAGTAATTCTAGCCTTCTCTTCATCTGAAGATTTTCTTATGAGTGGAACTTCTTGGCTATTTTGAGCATAGCATCTAATATT
>MU226705.1:845411-868672 GCA_018584345.1 Thuja plicata
TTCTTGGCTATTTTGAGCATAGCATCTAATATTATCATCAGTTTCATCCACTTCACTGTCAGATAAGATCTGTTGATGGTGATTCTCAACCCTTCTTTGTGAAACATAGGAATCATGATTTTCCTCTACACTGTTTGAATCAGTATCATGGCATGAATAAGTGTTAGTCATACTATGATCACACTGTTCCTCTTCATCATTTTCATGTTCCTCATTTGCTTTTAGATCCAAGGAAATGACACAAAAATAAGGATTATGAGAGGCATCACAAGCTTCACACCAAATCTCCTCATTGCAGAAATGGACTGAATTTCTATGAAGAGGGTCTGGAGTCTTATTATCTGTTCTTTCTCTTTTAGGTGCAGTGACAGGCTTTCCATCCTTGAACTGAGTTCCATATGGGTGATTTTTCATTTTATTCTGAGGATTATAATTATTATTGTAAAGAGGTTTATTGTTTTGAGGAGCTCTATATTCCTTGTACTCTGGTTCTTTCAGATTGCTCTTACTAAACCTGGGATCATCTCTCCTATTCAACTTACCCGACACTCTTCTATTCATTTCAATATTGACTGCTATCTTATAAGCATCAGTAAGTGTCCTAGGGTTTTTATCTCTCAGAGCGTATCCCATTTTGGAATCATAAGCATTTAAGTAAGTTGCTAGACATGTTTCTGTTGACGGGGTTTTGCTGACCGGGTCCGCCAACAGTCATAAGTTGTCACCGGGTTCAGGAGATACCGGCCAACTCCACCTGCAAAGGTTGTCCGGGGGAATAAATTCCCTGGGCCTTCAAGCACCTGGGTGTTGGGTCACGACGGTACGGGGCTCGGTTGGGAGAAGTGACTGTTTTCAAGGGGGATAGCTGGTTTCTTCAACTCAAAACCTCTAGAGATTTGATATAATAAGGTTTCCCAGAGCATTCTACACTTAGCAATTAAAACAAAAAAGATCCTGCAGGGTTAGAAGCATTTCATCTAACTATAGTCATATTGAAATGTCCAGAACATCAATAATACTCTGCTAAACTACACCTAATACCGAAGAAGTACATAACCATCAGTTAGCATTTTATCAGTAGTGGGAATAAAGAGGTAATTAATCTACTTTAACATACCAGAGTAGAAGACATAAAGAACATCAAAACATGAAATACCATTAACTAAAAAGCAGGAATGCCAACAACGTCATTGCCAAGAATTCTTCCTTCTTTATTAATGTTCCTTCCAGCAAGCACTGGTGTGTGATACAATGGCAGCTCTAGGGGAGCGTCTAACTATTGAGAACAGAATAATGGAGCATTGAGCTCTGCAACTAAAAACTTTTCTATTGCTATGGACAACAAAATTATCAATTTTTCTGACCCTTGGAAATTGGCCAATCTGCCTATTTATAAAACTCTCAACCCTAACCCTATTTACATCAAGTTTCAACAAAATACAATATCTAGGGGTCGGTACTACCTGCGCCACCCTACAAAAGACCTGGAGAGGGAATAGGTCTGTCATGTCAGAAGAATAAGATAAGAATATACATCAGAAGAATTAGTCTTGAGAGGAGAGCTAGAAAGGAGAAAGAAGAAAGTAGGTCCCCCGGGGACCGAGGCTACTTGTCTCATAAATGGGAAATGCAGCGCCCTGTCTCCAATGTGCCAGGTGTACCCTTGAGTGGCACCTTGAGAAGACCACCCTGTCAGAAAACCAACATCCAAGCCGACGCCTCTTGATGTGGCCAACTACCCTCTGACAGTCTTTATTAGCTGCCTCTGAAAGTGACCGGTCGGCCTCGGGGACCAGGACACAGATCGCTTTAAAGAATACAAAACTTTGGATCCGGGACTCCAGGATCCAAGAACTTACGTCCCCAAAAAGAATAAAGAATACTCAAAGTGAGTTTTTCCCCAGCCTCCGGAGAAAGCTCAAGGTTGTTTATTATCATTGAAATCCTGTAGGAGGCGAGAAATGCCATCCTCATCTATATCTTTCAGGCTGGCCCTTCTATGTTTGGCGACTTCAACTTGTTCCCCTAGGTCTGAAACATTTTCCTTGAATTCATTTGCCCTCTTTGCAGCGTCATGACCTTTAAGTATCAGACTGGTTAATTTGGCCATCTGGGCCCCATCTATCCCCTCCAGGGATTGATACCGAGATGTCATTATTTTATCAAAACTCCCCAAAACTAAATATTTGGGGGTACATGTATCTGTTCTAAGGGGATCAGCCCCGGAAGCCTTTATTACAAAAGACTTGTATAAATTAGAAGAATATTTCACAGCCTCCACCTTTTCTTGCAAGGACCATACCAGTTTCTGGGTCACCTCCAATGTGAGGTCCAGTCTGGAGTTCTAGGTTCTTACAAAATCAAATGATTCCTCACCCAGAATTCCAGATTTGGAAACTATATCTTCTCCCAAGGTGAGGAGCTCTTCGAGCTCCACCTTCCACGCTTGGTAATTTTCGGTGTCACTCTCCCACTACTCAATAAGTGCTTCTGCTTGGTGAATTACTTGCCAGGCCATGAATAGATCTGGGAGAGTGGACACCAGGAAATGCCGGGTATTTCCTATCTGCAAGGTGACCCATTCATCTACTACTTGGGCCTTCTTTTTCGTTACTCGTAGGGAATCTATGTCACTTTGTGGTAATTCTTCTGGTGTGGAGGTCTCCAAAGGAGTGGTACTGATGGGGCAGGCCAGCTCAGTGAGCAACCCCATAAAGTTTGCATTCTTTTCTTTTTCCACTTTGAGCCTCTGGGCCTCCTTTTCATATCGGGCCTCCACTGCCCTCGCTGCTTCCTTCAGCAAATCTACCTCGCCTTGCTTTCCCCTTTTGCCCAAGGATACCTCTGCAACATGATAATTTGTGGGGTCTGCCGTTGCTTCATTGGAATTTGGGGGAGGTGTTGCCACAATGAAAATTGTTTCTCTACCTGGCCCAGTTCACAGAGTATGAACTATCCAGGCTTTCTTCGCCTTTAGCGGGGCCTGAGCTTGGGCCATCATTTCGGCCAGGGAGGGAGGAATCACCGGAGCAGACTGAGCCTTTCTCTTTCTTCTCTCTACTAGCCATTGAGGGGGGAGAGGTGGCCTTCCTGCAAGAATTTGTTCTCCCGATTCTCTCCCAGTGTCCGGTGCCTGTCGCTCTTCAATGTGAACTTCATCCGTTCCCCTCCCTGCCTCAACTTCCTCTGCAGTGATGTTCTTTTCAGTCTCCATCTCCTCAGCCTGGTCCTGTACATCTAGCATTGGATCTGGACCCTGGTAGGCTTCCTCAGAGATTTCTTTTTCAAGCTACTCTTCTTCTTGTTCTTCTTCTGCCTAGGCCTTTTCTTCTGTTGGCACCTCTTTCTGTAGTAGGGGAGGTGTCAGGCCAAGATTTAAAGTTTGGGCCGCTGTGATCACCTGCCCAAAAGAGGATCCCGCGAGTGGCCCTTGGAACGCGGTGGCTGGGGTTACGATTGCTCCCGAAGGTCCGGGTCTGAGTTCCCCAGCAGATTCCATTTGTTCACTTGGTTTTTGTTGGTCCACTCCCAGACCTTGCATTGCTTGAGCCCCAAAAATAATCTCTGGTTCCATCTCCTTTCCTTCTGTCTACTGCTCTTGTCCTTGTACAGGCTCTTGTTCTGCAGCTTCTTTCTCTGCAGCCCCTTGTTCTTTCCCCGGGACCTCTGCCTCTGTTTGTGTGTTGTCCCCCTGTAAATTGCCAAATTCATTGGCCACAAATACATCAAACTCTTTTTCCAGAGGGGGACTGGCTAGGACCTCTGCAGGCTCTATTTCCTTCTCTGGCTCTGGGGAACTGGAAGAAAGAATCTCCACTTCTCTGAGGAGGGACGCCGCCGGTGTTGGTTCTGCCTTGGGCTGTTTGATGTGCTTCCTCTTCCTCTGGGTTACCAGAGGGGGTCCCGCATCTTTTATTTCCGTTTCTTCCATTGGATCCACCCCCGTCCCCTTGACCATTAAGGCTTCCAATGACGGGGAGGAAGGAGGACGAAGCGGCCCGGTCATCAGTGGTGGAGTAGCCAACTTTATCATTAAGTGCTCCCTCATTTGATGGGAGGCAGCCACCGACTGTTTTATTTTCTCCGCTATGGGGACTTCTTCCAGGGACGGGGTTGTATCTATTCCTTTTCCCTTATTTGCCCCTTGTGAAGAAGTCCCGGCCCCCGGGGTTAATCTTGGTACCGGCGGTGGTGTTAACTTTGGCGCCGGCTGGGCTGCTCAGCGGGTACTTCCAGGGCACACCTTCTTGAAGTAGGTGTGGCTTCATTCTACTACTTCTCGAGTGAAGTCTTCAATTGTGGGCTCTTTTTGAGCGACCTAATTCACTGGTGGCAGGGCCCTTTTATCAATCCCCTTTTCTTTGTACTAGGGATCCTTAGTGGGGGCGGCGTCTAAGAAGTTGGCTGGGAATTTCCGGAGCCGGAGCTTCTGCATCATTCCGGCAATCATTCTGACATAATACCTGCTCCGCACCTCCACATCATCTTGACAATCTACCTAAAAGTCCTCCATGTGTATTCGATGGGGCTCCGAAGCCAGGGGTAGTGCCGTTGTAATTCGACCATGCGGATCAAAATTCTTTCGCGCCAGATAGAATTCCTATAAGTTATAACTTTTAAGCTCATTGTCCGCCTCCTTCATGGCGGCCAGACTGCATGTGTAGTTCCCACAGGATATTGGGAATGAGACGTTGGGGACCTTCTTGAGGGCCAGGAAGGCATGCAGCTCTATTATTTGCTAGCAATATTCTAGCAGCACGATCTTGTCCCCACAGTGCCTGGGCAACAAGTAGGGTTTCCCGGAGAAGCCGGTGACCCTGATGTATGAGTGTTGTTGAAACTGAATATAGTAGTGTCCATAACTACTAACCAATTTCATCGCCTCAGTGGATAGGCGGTATCCAGCATCCCGGGTCGGTGTAAGCAGATGGTAGTAAATAAACACATTGTTTACTCAGCAGAAACTAGGGAAACTGGCTTCCCACTAAATTTGTGGGAAATGGTCCTACGGCGCCTTTTGTCCCAGGCCGATCCCGAGTACTCCGTTAGTGAGTAGGCCATGGGAATGGAGCCTTTGTTGCACTAGGGCCCATAAAACATAAGAAGACATAAAGAACTTCTTTTGGTCCAGCTGCCGGAACCTGAAGTTGACATGGTTTGAGATTATTATCTCCCAGTCGAAGAATCCTTCCTTGGTGGCGATGCCAAGGAGGAAATATTACATCCATTTGGTGAATTCCTAGGTGGAGGGCTACCCAAATACCCGGGCCAATGCTATCATCCCCATCTGGATGCTCTCTTTGAATTCAGAGCGGGGAATCTCTATCTTCATTCTCTTTGGGTCCCTCTTTGGGACCTTAAGCCAGTGGGTATTCATGTATACCCGGGCAGCATCTTCCAGTTGTGTAAACTATTTCAAGGCATCAGTCCTTGTAACCACTGAGGCCTTATTAAATTGCGGGATCCCCAGGCCTGCCGAGAATGTGACTGGGTCAAGGGACATCAGTGGAGTGGGGTATCCTGTGGGTTCTGTCGCTGCGAGCATAACGGCCCAGACAGAAGAATTTTAGTGGTTTGTCAGTGTTAAAACAAGCTCTAGAGATTACACAGAGCATGGGAAACAAGCCACTCAAAGGATTTCAGAGTTCCCGATGTTGGTCACTAATGGATCTCCAGCCTGTCGCTGGATGTGCATGATTTTTACCAAGGCCTGCATCTCTGCCCAGATTCTGACACTGGTGTCGGTCATCAGTTTTACCTTGGACTCAATCTTTGAGCCCACAATCTCATTATCTTGTACAAAATTCATGGTGAGGGGCAATTTTTCCAAGGCCTTCTCCATCTTTGACTTTGCGGTGGCCCTAGTCTCTGTTGTGGTTGGTAGTTCCGGACTTCCGGGCGGAGATGATGCAGACGGTTCAGACATGTTTGGAATATGAAGTCCGGGAACCTGCAAGACAAGATGACTGTCAGGACATGTTTATCACTATAGTTACTCTGGGGTCCGGATAACTTACCACCATGATGTTTTCCTTCCTGAAAAGTTAGTATCATGCAAAGGTAATAGAAAAGAAAAATAGACTTAATCTTTAGATATCATACATCTGGGTTTGGGGATTTTATCACACTTGGTAAGGACACAGGATGGATGGTGGGAAGGGACCTGAGGCCCAGATAAATGACCGTTAGCAAGGATGTATGAAAAGAAAGTTGTCAAGCCCACATGGGCGCCACATGCATTGGCGTTAAATGGATGTGATGGCAATGACGGCGGAGCCAACTGTCCAAACATGCAAAAAGGGAAAGCCACTTGGCTGGAATTGATTGTGCGAATGGTAAATAAATGAGGCTCTGACAGACCCTATGGAGGAGAGAGAAAATCGCCTGCTTGAAACCGGCTAAGAGCCGAGTTTCAAACAGGTGGTTTTTTGCCTCAAAGCAAGCTTGGAGGTAAAAAACCACAAGCAAAGGTGACTTGACCAGCTTGTCAGGCCACCTGGAAGGATATACATAGAGCTGAGGGATATATACATGAAAATGAGGAGATATATACAAGGGTTATCTATAGATATGCACATATATACATGAGTATACATCCCAGGATGACGCCCATAGGAAAACCAGACAAAGCAAAATGCATATATACAACCATCCACATTATTTACGCAGTCAAAAAACCTCTGCACAGAGGGCAGACAACCCTCTGGCAGAGCCGACCCACCAACGGGCAGCAAAACCAGAAGACAAAAACCAGACATGGCAGAGAAATGAAACCAAACAAGACAAATAAAAACCAAGCAAACCCAAAGAAAAACCAGAAAGTGGAAGAAAAATAGAGAGGAGGGAAGGCAGAAACACCAACCTCAGAACGCAGAAGGTGGAGAAAAATGAAGGATTACTAAGGGAACTCTACAACAACTCGAGTCGTCAAGCTGTCACAATCACCACCACGAAGCACTTGCACTTGCCTAAGAATGACAGAAGGTGTTAAGCTTTGACTATCACAAAATTTCTACAAAATGCTCTGTTAATTTCTTTGAAGTCGCTCTTTGATTCACTCTAAGTTCTTGAAGGTTTTAATCATGGTAAGTATGAAAATAACAGATAAGTTCTATTTATATCCATGGTAAAAGTAATCTTCCTCCTTCCGGCAATTCCCAGATGACAAAAACCTCCGGACTCCGGGCCTGGGGGTTCCTTGTGATGATATTCTTAAGAACATCATAGCGAAGAATCTCGGAGTCTGGAATCCAGCTTCCAACAAAAGACAACCTCCGGGACCGGAGTCCCGGAGGAGAAAACCAAACCAAGAAAACAACACACACCGAGGAAGAAAACCCCGGAGAAAGAAAGCAAAAGGAAAAAGACAAGGCAAAGCCACAAAGAAAAAATAAAACAAAAGAAAAAAGGGGGACCCAACATTTTGCACATAAAATGTAGGGACAGGGATGCAGGGCATAACAAATGGCAACTATCTAGGACAAATGCTTTAGCGCATTTGAGAACCATAGAATCTCTGGTTAGTGAAACTGGAATAAGCCACCTCCCAAAGCGTCTGACAGGCAAGGAGAAACATATCTAAGAGAACCCAACCACATAAGAGTCAGTCTGTATTCCTTCATCAGTGGTGTCATGTGTGCTTTGGAAGGAAATCAAGCCGATGACCTCTGGGCGGAATAGAGAAGAAACACTAACTACATCGAACTAGTCGTCAATTCGCTCGCTTCCCCCGGAGACCAGAGTTTCGTCCCGCTTTTCTCTTATTATTTTATCTTTCTTTATTTCTGGGTGGGGAAGGTGGTACTTCTTTCACCATTAAGCTTAAGCTTACCTAATTTTAATGGCGGTACTTCTTTCACCTGTCCACCTATATTTAGATGTTTTGAAGAGGGGATAAAACTCCAGACTCGGAGAGAGTTTCTTTAGATTTGTAGACATGGGTCAACCAATCAGTGTAGCTGATCTACCCCCAGTGGGTCTGATTACTTATTCTTTATATGATTTGTGTTCACTGATTTCTAGACTCCCAGAGAAAACACCAAATGGAGATCACTCAAAATGTGCTATAACCCATAAAACAATCTCAGAGACCAGGCTGATTCCACCGTGCTAAAGATAGATGCTAAAGTTTGCCATGCCGTAAACATTGCACCAGAGGCATCTGCTATGTGAAGCATTCCAATTCCTGCAAGGCAGAACAAAATGTCAGGACCGGAAGAAAACTGAAAACAAAAACAGAAACAACAAAAGAGGACTACCTCGGAGGACAGTCGGCAAGACTATTTACAAGGCGGGGCACCTCGCAACGAGACACCCAGAAGAGATATTTACAAGCGGAAAGATTAACATATAATACAAATTTGGACAAACTTATCCTACTCAAAGTAGTGTTTGAGAAACTGTCCATTAACGGGAAATGCGACAGGTTCCCCAGTTAGGGTGTTAAGGCGGTAAGTGTTTGCCCCGCAGATTTCTGAGATCAAGTATGGTCTGAGCTAGAGCCGTTGAAACTTGGTGTGCTTTCCTTTCTTCTCCCGGGCCTTGTCTCACAATAGGACCAGATCCAAGATCTAAAAAACTTTGTATTGGGCTCTTTTGTCAAACCATCATTTTACCACTGCTTGATGACATGCAAAGTGTTCAAGGGTCGTGTCTTGCTGTTCTTCCATTTGCACCAGATTCAAGAGTCGAACCTCCACGATGTTATCCCTGTTGCTAAACTCTTGCATAAACTGTAAAACTAGGATCTCTAAGTTGACCGAAAATACAGGGTTCTGACCATAAAATAGATGGAACGGGGATGTTCCCAGGGCGGCCTTGATGCGAATGCAATCTGCCCAGAGGGAGAATTTCAACTTTTGATGCCAATCCCAGGGATTTTGTTCTAACAGATGTTTGATCACTTCAAGTAGATTCTTGTTCGTTGATTCAGCAATGCCATTTCCCTAGGGATAATAGTTACTGGAGAACTTCAGAGTGATCTTCCGATTGTAGGTCCATTTGAGTAACTGTGCTGAAGAAAATGCCAGACCATTGTCACATACCAAAGCGAAGGGCATTCCAAATCTTGTGATGATATTTTCTTCCAAGAACTTGATAACTACGTCTGTCATGTTGTTTTTGCAAGGTATAGCTTCAGACCACCGAGTGCAGTAATCAGTAGTAGTTAGAATATACCAATGGTTGGCGAACGAGTTGGAGTTAATTTTCTCGATGAAATCAAATGCCCACTGGGAAAAGGGTCTAGCCTCGTAGACTGGTTGTAAAGGCATAACTGGGTTACACTCACGATGCGCTGCGGTTTGACAAGTATGGCATTTCCTAACATGAGTGTAAACATCCTTGAATATACAGGGCCAATAGTATCTAGCCTGAAGGATCTGATGGGCAGTGGCATCGGCTAAGCCATGCCCAGTTCCAAACTGTCCATGGAATTCGTCAATTACTTTCATAGTTTGGTCTCTTTCGATGCACCAGAGGTATACTCCCTCGTAGTTTCTGTAGTAAAGTGCAAAGTTTTTGATCATGAAGGGGCACTTTTCATCCATAGAGTGTGGCGTTTGTGGGGAGGTAATCCCTCTGGACATTTGTTGTTTAGTAACAAGTATACCAGATCGGTATACCACGGATCTTGGGTAATGGACTCCACCGTGTAAGTCTGACATTCTATGCGTGGAGTCTCTTCTACCATTGCTCGACTTAGTCCCTGGCCTCAGACTATCTTCATGGGCTGCATCTCTAAGTCATATTCCTGGAGGATGGCCATCCATTTCCCCCGTCTCTCACCTAATTCGCTCTGCATCAGCAGAGACTTGACAGCCTGGTTCGAGATGATAGCATGTACTTTGCTCCGGAGAATATAATGCTGGAATTTCTTCACGGCGTGAACTAGAGAAAAGGCCTATTTTTCTAGTGGTGAATACTAGACTTCGACATTTTTGAAGGGGGAACTCATGAAAGCTATTGGTCATTCTTCCCCTTCAAACTTTTGGGTTAACACTGCCGCAGCGGAATGCGGTGAAGCAAATGAGTAAATATAAAATGGAAGGGAATAGTCCAGACTAGCCAGGACAGGTGCCTCTATTATTATCTGTTTGATTTGGGTGAATGCCTACTTTGCTTCAGGACTCCACTCAATCTTGGTATCTTTCTTCATCATCTCATTGAGTGGTTTAACTATTTTTGTGAATCCCGTGATGAATCGTCGTACGAAGTTGATTTTTCCGAAGAAGGATCGCATTTCTTTCTTGCTGCCAGACATCTATAAGTTCAGCAATGCTTCGACTTGATCAGGGTCTATGGATATACCCTTCTCAGAGCCAATATGCCCAAGAAACTTTGCCTCGGTGACCCTGAATATGCACTTCTTGGGGTTGAGGAATATTCTATACCGGTGACATCTCTCACAGATCTGAGCGAGGTGGGCGCGCGGCGTGATCACGCCTGTCCCAGGAAAAGACGGTCAAATCATCCATGTAGATGATTATGCATCGATTTACAAGGCCCTCGAACACAATGTCCATGGCCTTCTGAAATGTAGCCCCTGCATTGATCAAACCAAAGGGCATCCTCCTGTACGCAAACGTTCCCCACTTGGTGGTAAATGCTATTTTCTCTCTGTCTTCATACTTGACCATGACCTGGTTGTATCCCGAGTACCCATCCAGGAAGGACATCATCTGGGATCCATTCACTATCTGTAACACCTCATCCAAAGAGGGGAGAGGGTGATTATCCTTCTTGGAAGCCTTGTTCAAATTTTAGAAATCCACGCAAAGGTGGATCTCACCATTTTTCTTCCTGATAGGGACCAGGTTGGCAACCCACGTAGTGTGTCAGATTGGGAAGATTATCCAAGATGACAACAGCTTTTATACCTCTTGACGTATCAGAGGCTCTATCAAGGGGTTGACTGGTCTTTGCTTTTACTGAAAGGGCTTGGCGTCAGGTTTTAGGGGAATAGTATGGGTCATGATGGATGTATCATACGTCTTTAAGTCTTCATAACCCCAGGCAATTACATCGATGTATTCTCGGAGAACCACGAGAATCTTCTCCTTTTCCTCAGGGGAGCAGGAGGTACCAATGTGAATGATCTTTTCTTCACTGGGTTGGTTGATGTTAACTTTTTCAAATTTTCCTCCCTCAGAGGAGGATGACACCTTCTCACGGGCCTGAGGGTCCAAGTCAAAGATTCGTTCTAAGGAAACCATCCCCTTTGGGATGGTGTTAGTGGGCAAGTCCATGATCCCATCATCTTCATCACCCTGTCCGGTATCGTCGTGGTCTCGCTCCTCCACTATATGATCCTCAAAGACACCAACATTTTCCATGAAGGCCAAGATATGTTGATCGTCCTCAAAAATCTAAAAGTGGGTGACATTATCTGGAATGGATGGGGTTGGGACCATCTCAACTGAAAATCTCCAGAGTCGTGAGCCGGCCATCGGCTTGAGTGTGCTGGCAGAAATGGCGAGGGCATCTGGGATATAGTTCCGTCGCCAGAGAATGAGGTCAATGCCGAAGGCATCGAAATCTTTAATAAGGCTCCAAGCCTAGTTACGGTATGCAGCCATCCTTTTATCGTGACATGTGTATTGACTCCGGACTTGTTTAACAACCAACTCTTAATCACCCAAAGCCCGGAGGTGGGTGATACCTTTTCTTAGTGCGAATAAGAGTCCAAGGACCAAAGCCTCGTACTCCATGACATTATTTGTATATTTAAACTGTAGCCTATAGGACACGAGGAAGGACTTTCCTCGCAGGTTGATTAGTTCTACCCCAGCCCCAAAACCTTGTTTGGATCGGGACCCATCAAACTTCAGGGTCCATAAGTCATTGTTTGTAATCTGGGGCTGGGGAGGGGGAGTTTTCTTTGGATGATTGCTGGGAGATTTAGGAGGTCCTTCCCGGACCACTAGCGTGGAGGTGGAATTTACCTCCGGAGGAATCTAGGCTTGGGATTCCTGGGGGGATGGCATCAAAGAAGCGCATCCCATAGGAGTACTGGGTCCCGGGGAATCAGTTGTATGTTTATTCTAGAAGGTATCGAGTTGCCAGCTAGTGATCGAGAGACATGGCTCACACTCAAGCTCTGAATGCTTTTGGTAGTGTACTCGGCACCAAGTGCCAGACAGGAGTGTGGCAGGGGTTGCTGTAGTGCCTTGAGAGTAAATTTCAACTCTCATCTTTTCTTGTAAGTCCTGTGCTCTTTGAAGCACGATGGGATCCTCTCTGGGGATGAAATCGAATGTTAAGATTTCAAGAGGTCGGTAGACCCCTAGAGAAGTCTCAGAGAAAAAGACTTTGTTGACCCTCCCAACCTCGGTAAGGGCCTGTTTCATCTAGGGTTCACTTTCAACCCAGATCTTGTTGGATTCTCCTTCCCATGGAAGCCATAGATGGGTGAAGTCGGTCGAAAAGTATCCATTCAAGGACTTAGACCAATTCTGACTTAGTAACATCCCATAGGTCTCTGGGATGTCCACCACTTGGATGTCGACGATGCTAGCTATCCTGGGGTCCTAGATAAGATGTATCCGAGCGTTCTTCAATTCTCCCACCATTTTTACAGCAGTCTTATCCAGCTGGATCACTGCACCGTTAGATGGGGTGGGGTGGAGTCCGAGCTTCTAACAAATGGATAGGGGCATGATGTTACCCGAAGCTCTAGAGTCTACTAAGCAGTTGTGTATATTTTTTTCGTAGATGTTCAGGCCTAGTAGGAAGAGAGGATCCTCATTGTTTCCCCAGAAGATAGCCGCATTAGCATCTTCGAAGGAGACAGTCTTGGGTGGGCGGCTAACAGCTTCCGGGTTCCCTAAGAGCTTCAGAAGGGACTTCTTTTGCTCGGGAAAATTTAGCAAAACCTCCATCAAGGTCATGGAGGTGGTGGTCTGTTCTAACGCCTTCGTGATATCGAATCTTCCTCCCGGGAACGGGTGACTTTCCTCAGCAAGGTATTTCATCTGATTAGGGCTAGGACCTTTTGGAGGGACGGGTCGATCAGTTATGTTATTCCAGGGAGGAGGAGTGTCTTTGACAGGGGGTGTGAGCGGGTAAGTTGGTCCTTTACCAACCTGGCTCCGAGTATTGTATGGGGCCCGTGGGTTAGTAAAGGCGTTGGCCTCAAAGGGCGGGATAGATTCATCAAAGAATCCCTGTAGTTTAGATTCTTTTTCATCCTCTCTGGAAGTTCCGAAGAAGATGGCATCACAGGTGAAGGCACTCTGGGTTGTTTCTTGGGCAGGAGGCTCTGGGGGGGTGGTATCGTGCGACTGCTGCCTGTCCAGTTGGGAGATCATGATGACCTTCTCCAAAGTGGCACAATTCACCTTGTTGTGTGAACCTATGTCATGCAATCTACACTAGTTAGTCATGGGCTGGAAGTCTGTGACTGGCGTAAAATGTGATGGTCCAACACCATTCTAGTTGGTGTTTTGGTTTGAGGGTGGGCCTCCGGTGTTCGCGTTGCTATTCCACTATTGTTAGTTGGGTCTGGGCCTGTTGTTGAAATTTCTTCCCCCAGCATTGTTGTTTTGTTGGCCGGAGAAAATGTTTCCCCTCTGGGAATTTGAATTCTGGGGTGCATAGGACCCCGCCTTTAGTTGGCCCATGTCCATAGTCAAGGTGGACAACATTTGTTGGAGGGATTCAACCTCGGCGGTCAACTGGGTGTTAGCGTCACAATGTGACGGTTGTTGTTGTTGTTGGCTTCCTGGAAAGGTAGCAATATTAACCGGAGTCGAGGGCAGCAATCCCCCAGCCATAGATGACTGAAAGAAGGGCACTCCAGATGGTTGTGTCTGAGTCTGTTGTGCCTACTGTGGCTGATTCCAAGGGAAGACTTCCAGAACTGGTGTCATCTGGGTCTGGGCTGGGTAAACATATCATGCCTATTGGTCTATCGGGGGTGGCAGGGGATTCATCACCATCGAGGGGGCACCTATTGCCAGATTGGGGTTGTATCCCTCAATATATGCAGTTTTGCCGGGAATCATGTTGAAAGGTGTGTTCTGCCCAATCCCGCCCGGGGATTTGTTGAGACCACAAGACAGTTCTAAGGCTAGGTTGTAGACTTTTTCCAAAGTGTCTCGGTCACCCACGGTGGTTGTTCTCCAAAGGAGAGTGGCAACGAAGGGATCCATCGCGTTAAGATATGTCTGTATAGTTACCTCTGGGGATGGAATGAAGGGGCCCATGCACCACTTTAGTGCACGCTGGAACCTATGGTTGAATGCTGCGAGAGGTTCATTGGGTTCCTTCCTGATGGAGATGAACTGGCTATGGGACCAAGCTAGGTCCACATGCACGCGAAAGGCAGCCAGGAAGGTGTCCTCCATATCCTGCCAAGTGTTTATGGAGTTGGCAAGCAAGTTAAGGTACCAGTTCAACTTGCTTTATCCTAGAGACAAGGGGAACATACGAGTCACAACATCTTCATGTTGGATCCAGTGTCGATTCATGGCATCTTTGTATGCCTGTAAGTGTTCTTCTGCGGTCCGCAAGCCTAGGTGCTTGTATCATGGGCAGATCTTCTCCGGGTGAGAAGGTAAATCATTGGTTGCGCCCGAAAAAGTGCCCATTGGGGACCCAGTATTTCCAAAGTACGCAACCATCAGGGGAACTATATGTTGTGTAGTTTGGGTACTGGTTCCTAGGACTATCTGGGGAGTTTGAGTATTCGGAGGTATGGTAGATCCCCAGACAATAGTGGCTGGTATGATTTTCGAGGTCCATTTCTTTCGAGCAAGGGGCTCGAGTTTGACAAACCTTCCGGGATTTGGGGCAGACCTAAGGACTCTTTCAAATTTAGCTAGGGAAAAAGACCCAATCCTGCTAAAGGCTTGCCTCCTAAAACTACAACTCGGGGAACCCTCAGGAGGTGTAAAATCAGAATCTCTAGAAGGGGATGAGTTCATGCCCTCCTTCTAGCGCCAGTTTCTATTGACGGGGTTTTGCTGACCGGGTCTGCCAACAGTCATAAGTTGTCACCGGGTTCCGGAGATACCGGCCAACTCCGCCTGCAAAGGTTGTCCGGGGGAATAAATTCCTCGGGCCTTCAAGCACCTGGGTGTTGGGTCACGACGGTGCGGGGCTCGGTTGGGAGAAGTGACTATTTTCGAGGGGGATAGCTGGTTTCTTCAGCTCAAAACCTCCAGATATTCGATATAATAAGGTTTCCCAAAGCATTCTACACTTAGCAATTAAAACGAAAAAGATCCTGCAGGGTTAGAAGCATTTCATCTAACTACAGTCATATTGAAATGTCCGGAACATCAATAATACTCTGGTAAACTACACTTAATACCGAAGAAGTACATAACCATCAGTTAGCATTTTATCAGTAGCGGGAATAAAGAGGTCATTAATCTACTTTAACATACCAGAGTAGAAGACATAAAGAACATCAAAACATGAAATACCATTAACTCAGAAGTAGGAATGCCAACAATGTCATTGCCAAGAATTATTCCTTCTTTATTAATGTTCCTTCCAGCAAGCACTGGTATGTGATACAATGATAGCTCCAGGGGAGCGTCTAACTATTGAGAACAGAAAAATGGAGCATTGAGCTCTGCAACTAAAAACTTTTCTATTGCTATGGACAACAAAATCATCAATTTTTCCGACCCTTAGAAATGGGCCAATCTGCCTATTTATACAACTCTAAACCATAACCCTATTTATATCAAGTTTCAATAAAATAAAACATCTGGGGGCCGGTACTACCTGCGCCACCCTATAAAAGACCTGGAGACGGAATAGGTCTATCATGTCAGAAGAATAAGATAAGAATATACATCGAAAGAATCGGTCTTGAGAGGAGAGCCAAAAAGGAGAAAGAAGAAAGTAGGTCCCCCGGGGATTGAGGCTACATGCCTCATAAATGGGAAATGTGGCGCCCTGTCTCCAATGTGCCAAGTGTACCCTTGAGCGGCACCTTGAGAAGACCACCCTGTCAGAAAACTAACTGCCAAGCCAACGCCTCTTGATGTGGCCAACTATCCTCTGACAGTATTTATTAGCTGCCTCTGAAAGTGACCGGTCAGCCTCAGGGACCGGGACATAGATCACTTTAAAGAATACAAAACTTTGGATCTGAGACTCTGGGATCTGGGAACTTACATCCCAAAAAAGAATAAAGAATACTCAATATGAGTTTTTCCTCGGCCTCCGGAGAAAGCTCGAGGTTGTTTATTATCGTTGAAATCCTGGAGGAGGCGAGAAATGCCATCCTCATCTATATCTTTCAGGCTAGCCCTTCTATGTTTGGCGACTTCAACTTGTTCCCCCAGGTCCGAAACATTTTCCTTGAATTCATCTGCCCTCTTTGTAGCATCATGACCTTTAAGTATCAGACTGGTTAGTTTGGCCATCTGGGCCCCATCTATCCCCTCTGGGGATTGATACCGGGATGTCATTATTTCATCAAAACTCCCCAAAACTGAATCTTCAGGGGTACATGTATCTATTCTAAGGGTATCAGCCCCAAAATCCTTTATTATAAAAGACTTGTATAAATTAGAAGAATATTTCATAGCCTCCACCTTTTCTTGCAAGGACCCTACCAGTTGTTGGGTTACCTCCAATGTGAGGTCCAGTCTGGAGTGCTGGGTTCTTACAAAATCAAATGATTCCTCACCTAGAATTCTAGATTCAGAAACTATATCTTCTCCCAAGGTGAGGAGCTTCGAGCTCCACCTTCCACGCTTGGTAATTTTTTATGTCACTCTCCCACTGCTCAATAAGTGCTTCTGCCTAGTGAATTACTTGTCGAGCCATGAATAGATGTAGAAGAGTGGACACCAGGAAATGTCAGGTATTTCCTATCTGTAAGGTGACCCATTTGTGTACTGCTTGGGCCTTCTTTTTCATTACTCACAGGGAGTCTATGTCCCTCTGCGGTAATTATTCTGGTGTGGAGGTCTCCAGAGGAGTAGCACTGATGGGGCGGGCCACCTCAGTAAGCAACCCCATAAGGTTTGCATTCTTTTCTTTTTTTGCTTTGAGCCTCTGGGCCTCCTTTTCATATCGGGCCTCCACTGCCCTCGCTGCTTCCTTCAGTAAATCTACCTCGCCCTGCTTTCCCCTTTTGCCCAGGGATACCTCTACAACATGATAATCTGTAGGGTCCATGGTTGCTTCATTGGCGTCTGGGGGAGGTGCTACCACAACGGCAACTGTTTCTCCGCCTGGCCCAGTTTGCAGAGTATGAACTGTCTGGGCTTTCTTCGCCTTTGGCGGGGCCTGAGCTTGGGCCATCATTTCGGCCAAGGAGGGAGGAATCACCGGAGTGGACTGAGCCTTTCTCTTTCTTCTCTCTACTAGCCACTAAGGGGGGGGAGGTGGCCTTCCTGCCAGAATTTGTTCTCCCGATTCTCTCCCAGTGTTTGGTGGATGTCACTCTTCTTCAATGTGAACTTCATCTGTTCCCCTCCCTACCTCAACTTCCTCTGCAACGACGTTCTTTTCAATCTCCATCTCCTCAGCCTGGTCCTGTACATCTAGCATTGGGTCTGGACCCTAGTAGGCTTCCTCGAGGATTTCTTTTTCGAGCTGCTCTTCTTCTTGTTCTTCTTCTGCCTGGGCCTTTTCTTCTGTTGGCACCTCTTTTAGTAGTAGGGGAGGTGTCAAGACAAGATTTAAAGTTTGGGCCGCTGTGATCACCTGCCCAAAAGAGGATCCTGGGAGTGGCCCTTGGAATGTGACAGCTGGGGTTATGGTTGCTCCCGAAGGTCCAGGTCTGTGTTCCCTAGTAGATGCAATTTTTTCACTTGGTTTTTGTTGTTCCACTCCTGGACCTTGCATTTCTTGAGCCCCAGAAATAATCTCTGGTTCTGGCTCCTTTCCTTCTGCCTGCTGCTCTTGTCCTTGTGCAGGCTCTTATTATGTAGCTTCTTGCTCTGTAGCCCCTTTTTCTTTCCCCAGGACCTCAGCCTCTGTTTGTGTGTTGTCCCCTTGTAAATTGCCGAATTCATTGGCCGCAAATACATCAAACTCTTTTTTCAGAGGGGGACTGGCCGGGACCTCTACAGGCTCTGTTTCCTTCTCCGGCTCTAGGGAACTAGAAGAAAGAATCTCCACTTCTCTGGGGAGGGACGGCGCCAGTGTTGGTTCTGCCTTGGGCTGTTTGATGTGCTTCCTCTTCCTCCGGTTACCAGAGGGGGTCCCGCATCTTTTATTGCCGCTGCTTCCAGTGGATCCACCTCTGTCACCTTGACCATTAAGGGTGCCAATGAAGGGGAGGAAGGAGGACAAAGCGGCCCGGTCATCAGTGGTGGAGTAGCCAACTTTGTCATTAAGTGCTCCCTCATTTGATGGGAGGTAGCCACCGACTATTTTATTTTCTCTTCTATGGGGACTTCTTATGGGGACGGGGTTGTATCTATTCTTTTTCCCTTATCTACCCCTTGCGAAGAAGTCCCGACCCCCGGGGTTAATCTTGGTACCGGCGGTGGTGTTAACTTTGGTGTCGGCTGGGCTACTTGACGGGTACTTCTAGGGCACACCTTCTTGAAGTAGGTGTGGCTTCATTCTACTACTTCTTAGGTGAAGTCTTCAATTGTGGGCTCTTCTTGAGTGGCCCAATTCACTGGTGGTAGGGCCCTTTTATCAATCCCCTTTTCTTTGTACTGGGGATCCTCAGTGGGGGCGGCGTCTGAGAAGTCGACCAGGAATTTCTGGAGCCGGAGCTTCTGCATCATTCCGGTAGTCATTCTGACATAATGCCTACTCCGTACCTCCACATCATCTTGACAATCTACCCAAAATTCCTCCATGTGTATTCGATGGGGCTCCAAAGCCTGGGGAAGTGCCGTTGCAATTCGGCCATGCGGATCAAAATTATTTCGCGCCAGATAAAATTCCTGTAAGTTATAACTTTTAAGCTCATTGTCTGCCTCCTTTGCGGCGGCCAATGTGTATGTGTAGTCTCATAGGAGATTGGAAACGAGATGTTAGGGACCTTCTTGAGGGCCAGTAAGGCATGCAGCTCCATTATTTGCCGACAATATTTTAGCAGCACGATCTTTTCCCCACAGTGCCTGGGCAACAAGTAGGGTTTCCCAGAGAAGTTGGTGACCCTGATGTATGAGTTTTGTTGGAATTGAATATAGTAGTGTCCCTAACTACTAACCAATTTCATCACCTTAGTGGACAGGCGGTATCCGGGATCCCAGGTCGGTGTAAGCAGATGGTAGTAAACAAACACGTCATTTACTCAGCAAAAACTGGGGAAACTGGCTCCCATTGAATTTGTGGGAAATGGTCCCATGATGCCTTTTGTCTTGGGCTGATCCCAAGTACTCTGTTAGTGAGTAGGCCATGGGAATGGGGCCTTTGTTGCGCTAGGGCCAAGAAAACATAAGAAGACATAAAGAACTTCTTCTTTTGGTCCAGCTGCCGGAACCCGGAGTCGACATGGTTTGAGATTATTGTCGCTCAGTCGAAGAATCCTTCCTTGGTGGCGATGCCAAGGAGGAAATAGTACATCCATTTGGTGAATTCCTGGGCGGAGGGCTACCCAAATACCCGGGCCAATGCTATCATCCCCATCTGTATGCTCTCTTTGAATTCAGAGTGGGGAATCTCTATCTTCATTCTCTTTGGGTCCCTCTTTGGGATCTTAAGCCAGTGGGTATTCATGTATACCCAGGCAGCATCTTCCAGTTGTGTAAACTATTTCAAGGCATTAGTCCTTGTAACCACCGAGGCCTTATTGAATTGTGGGATCCCCAGGCCTGCTGAGAATCTGATTGGGTCAAGGGACACCAGTGGAGTGGGGTATCCTGTGGGTTCTGCCGCTGCGAGCATAACGGCCTAGACAGAAGAGTTGTAGTGGTTCACCAGTGTTAAAATAAGCTCTAAAGATTGTACGAAGCACAAGAAACAAGCCGCTCAGAGGATTCTGGAGTTCCCGATGTTGGTCGCTAATGGATCTCCAGCCTGTCGCTAGATGTGCATGATTTTTACCAAGGCCTGCATCTCTGCCCAGGTTTCGACACTGGTGTCGGTCATCAATTTTACCTTGGACTCAATCTTTGAGCCCACAATCTCATTATCTTGTACAAACTTCATGGTGAGGGGCAATTTTTCTAGGGCCTTCTCCATCTTTGACTTTGCGGTGGCCCTAGTCTCTGTTGTGGTTGGTAGTTCTGGACTTTTGGGTGGAGATGATGCGTACGCTTCAGACATGTTTGGAATATAAAGTCTGGGAACCTGCGAGACAAGACGACCGTCAGGACATGTTTATCACTATAGTTACTCCGGGGTCTGGATAACTTACCATCACGATGTTTGCCTTCCTGAAAAGTTAGTATCATGCAAAGGTAACCGAAAAGAAAAACAAACTTAATCTTTAGATATCACACATCTAGATCTGGGGATTTTATCACACTTGGTAAGGACATAGGATGGATGGTAGGAAGGGACTCGAGGCCCAGAGAAATGACCGTTAGCAAGGATGTATGAAAAGCAAGTTGTCAAGCCCACGTGGGTGCCACGTGCGTTGACATTAAATGGATGTGATGGTGATGACGGTGGAGCCAACTGTCTAAACACGCGAAAAGGGAAAGCCACTTGGCTAGAATTGATTGCGCGCATGGGAAATAAATGAGGCTCTGATAGACCCTATGGAGGAGAGAGAAAACTACCTTCTTGAAACCGGCTGAGAGCTGAGTTTCAAACAGGTGGTTTTCTACCTCAAAGCAAGCTTGGAGGCGAAAAACTAGAAGCAAAGGTGACTCGACCAGCTTGTCAGGCCACCCGAAAGGATATACATAGAGCCCAGGGATATATACATGAAAATGAGGAGATATATACAACGTGGTGCAGACCACCTTAGGGTTTTAGCTCTGAAGCCCTAGCATTTTTGTAGAATAGTCACGGTTACAAAATTTTGTTTCTTTTCCCCTATACTCTAACGGTCTCATAGCGGGCCAGTTATATTTTGTTTAGTCGCAAAGTCGCAGAGCCCAGTAGAGAACAGAAAATAGTGAATCACCAACTCACGAGCTAGCCGACAGTTAAGTTCTTAAGTGAGCTAGTGAGTGACGGTGAGCTCATCGCACAGTCACAGACGGCTAGCAGCTCAATGAAGACAGTGCGTGACAACGGGACAGACGGTTCATCGCAAGCCCACAAGGTAAATGATGATTAGGGGAAAATTGTCTCGACAAGGCAATGATAGTTAATCGTACAGTCAGCGGTCTATTAGCAGTTAGTATGAAACTGGCGCGACAACGCGACGAGCACTTAATCGCTCAGTCGCTGAGCAACAGACAGTTCAATTTTGAAGTGTGCGAGTGAGCGACGAGGAGGCATCGCTCAATCACAAAGACATTAGCAGCTCATGTCAGAGGGTTGCAAGTATGCGACAAGTACTTATCACTCAGTCACAAGGGAAAACATCAGCTCATGTCAAACAGTGCGGGTACGTGATGAGTGCTCATCGCTCGGTCGCAGATGAAAACATTAGCTCGTTTCAAGCATGGTGAGTGCACGATAAGAGGTCATTGCTCAGTCGCCGAGTAATTATCAGCTCAAGTTTAAGTGGTGCGAGTGCATGACCACAGTGCAGCGCAAGGTCGCAGAGGAATTGTCAAACTATTTCAAAGTGCGGCGAGTGTGCGACGAGCATTGTATCGCTCAGTCGTAGAGAACATGTCAGCTCATATGTAAGAGACGCGAGTGCGTGACTACCATGCATCACAGACTCGCAAAGCAAGTAGCAGCTCATGAAAAAGCAGTGTGGGTGCGTGACAAGGAGACATCACTTGTTTGCAGCGTAAATGACAGCTTGGGTCAAGGCATTGCGGGAGTGTGACAAGCATGTTATCGCTCAGTCGCGGATCAAAACATGAAGAGTAATTTCAACTCGCGACTATGTGATGAACAACAAAAAAGTTGAATGATGAAGCATGCTGACATGTCAACAGGAGAAAGAGTTGAAAAATCATAACCATCAAAACAGAAAGGAAATGACACGGATGAAAAGCGCTGTCCACAGTGAAGGCCATGCAGATAAAGTTGATGATAGTTTGCAGAAGAAAATGAAGAACAAAGACAGCTGGAATTCTCAGGCGGACAGATAACCGAAAAGGTTACAAAATCAAGAAGGGGCCGAAGATAAAACAAAGGAAGAGTATCGGTAAAAAGGTGTTTAGTTAGAGAGAGTTTTTGTTCTTGTCAAAGACAGAGTAGACTAGCAGAGAATATTGTAATCTTCTGGTTTTTTTTTAATAAAGAGAAGTTTCCTATATTTTGTGTGTTCTTTTGCTTTGATCAGACTTCTGTAAAGTAGGATTTTGTTTCTGTTAAATATCATGGATGCTTCTTGACTCTGATAATCCATTCTATGGAGTGTGACAGTCAAGAATCATCCTTCATGTATATTATTTCTATTTCTGTATTTTTGTTGGAGAAGAGGCTAGTCAAGATTACAGACAAGTCGTAGGCGAGCCAATGGTCCGGCTAGAGAACTTGTAGAATAGAAAGATAGAAGTAGAAAGGTGCATGACTATAGTGATTCAGTCATGAAGAGTAAGATGAGCTGAAGAGTAAGGCATTTCAGTGGGTAGGAAACCGAGGAGAAAGGGAATAGATAAGTCCTTCTGGCTAGGGTCTGAGAGTAGCCCTAAGAGACCCTAAGAGACTCAAGTGTGAGTCTAGAGGGTCCTGAATTGAATAGGATCCAAGGTGAGATTCCTAGAAGAGAGTAGGAGTCTTAGAGAGCAAGGTGACCTCCCCATCAGATTGGTATTAGAGCCCAGTTAAGATTTGGGTTTGAAATTTGTAAATGTTTCAAAGTACTGAGGAATCATTAGAAGAATCAGCCATGGTGACAAATGTAGAATTGGCTAAAGAAGTGAATGATCAGAAGGAGAGAAATAGAATCCTTGAAGAAACTCTAGAGTTAATGAAAAAACAACTAGAGGATATTGCTGACAAAGTGACTGGAGAAGCAGAAAGTTCCAATAAAGGAAAATCTATTGCAGAGGAGGATGTCATACCAGAACCAGACCCTCCTATGCCAGAAGAACCATTATTAAAAGCTATCAAGGCACTAAGTGGAAAAGCATTAGATGGAGTACCAGTACTTGCTGTAAAAATGGATCCTGAACTGGTAATAGAATGGATTAAAGGAATGGAGAATCATTTTGATTGTGAAGGAGTGACTGAAGCACAAAAAGTGAAAGTTGCTAAGTCTAGATTGAGAGGAGCAGCCTTAACTTGGTGGAAATTCATCCAAGAAGAAA
>MU226705.1:891681-912990 GCA_018584345.1 Thuja plicata
TGCAATTATCTGACCATATTAGATGTTGTGTTATATGAATTTCTCTCTCCCTTAAATTCTCATAAAATATCTTAAAGCAATACTGGACAAACTCTGATGAATGCAATTTATTATCACTCATATAGAAGTGATACTCTCTCAAAAAATTTTGATCATCCTTTATACTATTAGGTGCATGCCTATAGACGATATGAACAAACATTGTTACTTGCACTGAATTATAATATTGTGGTTGGATCTCATCTTGTGGTGCAAGTGTGTAGTTCTCTACAAAGTCAATGACTAAAAGTATACTACCAATTGGAAATGTATTCTTGCATATGCTAAATTTTCCATCAAGCCATCTAGCATTTTGGGAATGTTTCACATATTTAGGTACAACCTTATTCTTCAATTCATTCATAAATGCATGAACACTAACTTTTTTAGTAATTAGCTCACACCATTTTCCAACCTTTCCATCCTTCAATGGATACTCAATAGTTTGTAATCTTTTTACATCAACTAATTGATTACCAAAATCAATTGAAAGATTTTCATGCAAACATTCATCTAAAAATGCAAGATTTTCACATACATCACATACACCAGAAACACATGCATTCAAAAGAAAAAATTGCCCATTAGGTGGGTTACAAAACAAACCTGATATAAATTCTTTTACAATTTGAGGTGCTATATTTATACCACATTCTTGCAACATTTCATTAGTATGCATGGTAGAATGTATAGATCGAAATACATCATAATGATAACGAAATTGAACATGAATTTTGCAACAACACGTTACTCTTCCCTTGCTAATCCTGACATACCATGGTTTACATTTTTCAAAAGACCTTTGACTAATAGAAATAGTTAACACCTTAACATCTACAAATTTTTTATACAATTCAGTTTGAGTCATATCCAAAAGATGTTTTGGATGTGGATCACGAATTTTTGAGCTGGCTCTTAATTTAAGAACATCTCTAGCATTAGGTGATACTCTTGTATTATCATGCCAAAAAATTTCAATCAAAGTTTTGACTTCACCAGTAAGTTTCATGTCAGATCTTGGGAGTCTACCACTAAAGCTCCACAAATGGTTTGCCAGATCACTTTCAAAGTTAACTCTTCTCTTTACAGCTCTTGTTAAAGTTTTACGATCAAAATATTCAGATATCCACTTATGTTTGTCATCATTCTTTTATCACAAGTAGTTGTATTCACTAAAGTTGTTGTTATTGCTCGTTGTGCCACATTCCTATCTTTAGAATGAATTTTCTTTTTGATTGTGTCAAAGGCACTAGCAATACTTGATACAAATTGTTTTAGAGACTCATCATTCTTCTTAGATTTCACATAAATGCCTAACCTCTTCATCAATTTTCTCATTTTAGTCATTTTAATTAGTTGTAACATTAATTGACATTGAAACCCAAATTCCTTATTATAAAAAAAATGTCTAAACAATATACTCACGTATGTCCTTATCTATCTCCATGAAACCAAACCATCCAGATTGTCTAGCACATCACTTTTAATTTGAATTGTTCATTCATTTCATTATCATTCAAAGGGTTTTTTTTCTCAATTGGTGTTTGTATGTCTACATCCACATTGTTGATCTCAATTATCATTTGATTGACAATTTCAATTGGCGTTTGATTTTCACTTTCAATTGGAGTTTGACTATCAGTTCTTTTTTCATTATGATTAACATTACTAATTTGGGGTGTTTGATGTGAAATAAAATCAGTTACTCTATTTTCAGGAATAAAATCTAAATTATTTAAAGAGTAACCCACTAATTCAAAAATATCAAGCTCTTTATCACAATAAGTTTCATTTGGCTGTGAAGACATACCTGTATCCAACACTTGATTAGAAAATGCACCTGAATTTTCTCCTATTGCGTTTTATTCTTCAACCTCTGCATCCATCATCGTGTCCTCATTGTTCTCATCTTCTGAACCAATTGTTGAACTCGATGCTCCAAAATTATCCAAGTTTCAAAATCTTGCTCTTCTTTCTCGTTGTTGTTTTTTCTCTTTCTCTCTATTTGCTGCAACCTCATCAGCTGTCAGAACCTTTCTTTGTCTCTTTCTATGTTTGTTTGATCCCATGTTTGCACCAAAATTTTAATTCAAATGAATCCCTTCTTGTTAGATTCAAAACAAGACAAGAAAAGAGAATGTTCTTTCAAAATATTCTTTCTGCAACACGGATATGTCATGCAAATGATTGAATAATCATCAATCATTGAGAGTAGGCCCACATAACTCTTTTTTGTCTCCAACGGATCTTTCAAAAATGGGCACCCATTATTTAAATGAAACAGGTGCCCATTTTAAAAAAATAGGAGTGGGGACTGTACCTCCGCCTTGGTTTTTAGTTTGGGACAGGCTTGGTCCCACCAATTTGTGCTTGGCCTTGCAAAAATGACTAAGGCATTTAAAAATAAAATTTGTGCGTTGTCATGATTTTTCGGAGGTCTTCCCGGATGAAATTTTAGACAAAACAAAAACCCATTTCAGTTCATATTGTAAAGATCATAAAAATATAATTTTTATAGTGATATGACAAATTTTAGTATTTTTCCAATAATGATTACGCCAAATTGGTACCTAAAGTTAAAATAGTAAGGTTAACTAAAATTTTAAAAACTTTTTTGATTTTAGGTTTTTGAAAAAATGAATTATATGAGACCAATCTACATAGAATTTCCTTCAAAATTAAAAAAACAAAATTCAAAAAAAGTGAAATTTTCATCAAATTATGGTGGTCATACACCAGAGGTTTTGAAAATGTACTTTATACTCAATTAAAAATGAATAAAAAAAATATTCAATTAAAATAAAAGCAAAAATATTTTGACCAATCTTTGTTGTGTTAGCTACCTTCCCCCAGAAGGATTTAGAAAAATTCATTTATTTACTTCAAAATAGGGTGGTCGTACACATGTGGGGTATGGTCCTGAAACAGATATTTTGAAAAAAGGGTTTTTAAACATGTCTGCTAAAATATATTTTATACCATGTGGGTATTAAAAAAAATTAAATATTTGAAAACTAGACTCCAAGCACTACATTTCCTATTAGTGGATTTTCCTGAGATTCAATCTCTAAGTGCCTCAAATTTTGACATCAATTGACAAAAAATTTTAAAAACAAGAAAAATACATCCACTTTTTGCCCAAAAAGTGGACTCAACTTCTTACTAGCACCCCTTCATCTGATAGTTGCAGAGGAGATAGACCTGATGGGAGCTCACTCAGTGATTCCTCCGAGAGTGTTACTGGTTAACGAAATCCAAAGCTTTTATCACTGCAACATACAGGAGCTTGGAACTATCGAGATGAACAAGGCATATGATGAATTATGTGCAAATGGGAGTCTGAAGCACGAGCATAAGAACCTCAAAAACAAGGGTTTGACAAACATCATGCACATGCTGAGGGATTTCCAGACAAAATGGATGAGATATATTCTTAGTCATGTCTATGAAATGCAACTATGGTTGGAACATCCTGTGATGATCACAAAGCAGATAATTCACCATGTCATTGGGTTCCCGATGCTAGATAAGCTTAAAGCTACCAAAATCCTAGCCCGAGATGACCTAGATGAGTTAACTCTTTCCGAGTGGGATGGAAGAGGCATGAGAATTAATGGAGTAACTAATATGGAATTTAAATTTGGTATTCATGTTATATCCCACAAGATATACAGTTCGAGCAGACCCAACAGTGTCCTGTGTGAAGCTGTTGACCTAGCATACAAAGTGGTGAAGAAGAATCTGGTATTTGACCTAGCAGAATTATAGCTCATCCAGTCAAGAAATAATATGGAAAGCATCCAAGTATCCAAATCCAATTCATGTAAGTTTGGTTCTCTTCTTATCTGCATACTATTTTATGTTGATAAGTTTTTTCCATCCAAAGGAACAGTATCATGGAAGAAGGATAAACCAATAATCCATTAGATTAATGAGTTCAGAGCTAAGCTAGTAGATAAATTTGATAATATTATGGATGGATATTTTGAGAGTTTCAAATAGAAGATGCAGAGTAGGTACATAATTCCCAAACAACTAGTTGAGGACTACAAAGATGAAATATGTTTTCTAGTTGATTGTGATAAGGTTTATATACAAGCAGTAAAGCCTAGGGTTGCATGGGTAAAACCCCTGCCATATGAAGGAAAAAAAGATGACACAAAAGATATCATAGAGGCTCTTGTAAATGAACCTTCCAATCCAAAGGCACCTTACTTTGGAACATATGAGGAAGCAAAGAGCAGGATATCTTTGGAGATTGAGATTCCCAAGATATTGAAAAGAGGAAGGAAGAGACTTGATACATTCAAGAAGAAGTATGGCAAGACCTCTGACTCTCCCACCATCTCTAAAAGAAAAGAGGATGCAGTTAAAAAAGGGGATGTTGAATCTGAAGAAGAAAAGGAAGAAACTGATATTGAACCTCCACAGAAAAAGAGGAAGGAAACACCCAAACAGAAAAAAGGCAAAAGGCACTACCCCTGTTGTTACCTTGAGGACATCAAGGAGAAAACTTATACTGAGTGATGATGAGGATGATACTGAAGAAGATGATACTATGGTTTTCACTAACCAACACTCACACTTGATCAGAAGATTAAATAATTGAAAGAAGGAAGAGATATGAGTTCTTTGAAGTCACTGAATTATGCCTCTAGGACCAAGGAAGAAAAGAAGAAGAATGAAAAAGCAGTGGTGGAGAAGATGGGAAATTGGAAATATGACCCCTCTAAGCTGAAGATTTATATGAATGAAGACATATTCAAGGGAGTCTCCATTCCTTGGAACAATGTAGTCCAAACTAAAATGGACATAAGGGAACAGACATTGAAGAAAGTTATGCCTGCAATGAAGGGCAAAGAGGTAAAAGAAACCTTGAGAAAATATAAAAATAATCACACCCCCATATTTAGGGCATTCCAAATATTGAACAAAAATATAGAAGATGTAGTCCAGCGTGCCACATTAGTGTGGAAATCAATATTTGAGATAAAAGAAGATAATGAGGCAGAAGTACCGAGTACAGACCCTCAAGAACAAGAAAATGATGATACACTACCCGAGGTATAGACCATTGAGGAGTCCAATGCTGAGAAGATTGTATTTGAGGTAATGAAATCATTACCCCAATCTCCTATCCAGAATATAGTACATTCGAGAAAGGACAAGGTTGAAAAATCTACATTTGAGAATGTAGTTACCAAGCAATAGGCTCCAATTACTACTGAGCCAAGCACGCCCGAGTTGCAGAAAGACAAGGTAGATATTTCTACTACTAGTATTGACTCATCTGTTAACATCGATTCAATAATTGGTACTGTAAAGGTCAATGACCTAATTGGAATGAATACTGAAGAAAAGGATGAGGAAGGTAAAGGTAAAGAAATTGTTCCTTCACCGAGTCCTAAGACAAAGGGAAAATAAAAAGCAGTAATTACTGATGAGATAGATCTTGATAAAGAAATTGTGATTCCAAATTGGGATCTATCTAGCTTATCTGTAGAGAAAATGGATATTCTAGGAGAACTGTGTAAGAAAAGAGCTACACAACAAAAGCTCTGAAAGGAAAGCCAAAGGAATAAAGTACTTGAAGATGTCAAAGGCATATTTGTAGATGCAATGCAGATTGAAGTCAATGAGAGTGACTCAATAATGGACCAACTTGTTGACATTGTCCACAAGTTCAACACAAATATGAATGGTCAAGAGAAGTTACTTGAGAAGGCAGAGAAGAAATTTGAGAACAAGGTTCTAGAAAACATTGCAAAGAATATTGCAATTGACTAGGTGCAACTTACAAATATCATCAGCACTCTAGAAAGCACCGTGAAAAATGTGGTAGCACTATTTGTAAAGTTGAGTGACACCTCTAACTTTACTATGGAGATCAAGAACAAAATAGTGAAAATTGATGTAGACATGAAGGAAAGTGCAAAGCAGTTAGCACTTGACCTGAGCACCAGCTCCGCTCACTTCATGAAGATCAAGCATCTTACTGATCTATAGGCTGAATTGTTGAGAGAAGAAGCAAGAACTAGAGAATCACTTACAAAAATCTAGAGCCAACTCCTACGACACATGGATGGAATGCAGAAATGCATAACACATGCTAAAACACTCATCCATGACAATAATTTCTCAGTTGCTGAGCTAATGATAGAGTTGTCTGCAGAGCTTCAAGTTGAATTGCACATCATGAAGGTGCTACAGGACAATTGGGACAACACTTTGTCTCAGATTTTGAAGGTACATAGTGATTTCCTATCCTACTTTGAAATAACCTTGTAAATATCACTTTTGGCATTTTTGTCAAAAAGAAGGGGGAAATATCATTGAGGAAACACATGTACAGTGGAAGAATGTAGAAAATATACTTTATAAAATGTTTTTTGAAAAACACAAAAACAGAGTCAGTTGGACCTGATCAGCAGAAGCAGTGACAAAACCTGAGCAAACAGTAAGAGGGAGTTTTGACATAACAAACACATAATTCAATGATAAGTGTTTTTGTCACTAATGCCAAAGGGGGAGATTGTAGACCTTATGGCAAGACATATTGTCAATTAGTGTCAAAATACTTAGTCAACTAGTGTCGACCGAGCCAGGAAACATTATGCAAAGTCCTGAGTGATCAACATTGCCCGAGTGATCACCATCGCCTGAGTAATCAGTATGACCCGAGTGATTTACAATATCGCCCGAGTGATAGTTTATCACCTGAGTATACTTATGGACCTGAGTGGCAGTTTGAAGCTGACCTTGCATATATTATTAAATATATTTTTGTTTATTGCAAGCTGACTTACAGAGTTATTTGTTGGATAAAGATATATGTAAGATAGTTTTTTTATCCAATGTGTATGTAGAAAGAAAATAATAAGAAAGAATGTATGCATAAGTGTAAAGGCATGCGAATGACAGTTTGATTAAGAGTAGAAGTATTCAAGACAATGGAGTCTCATCTATCACATTTAGGTGATCAGTTATATTTAGAAGGATCTCATTCAACAATCACAGTTGCACAGAGAAGATCATCAACTAGTTCATTCTTAGATGTGGATCAACAAAATCCTTTAACAAGGTGGACCTAACAGTCCTCTCTTTAAATCTCTTAACAAAATTTCATTACTTACTGTATTGTACAAAATCCTTTAACAAGGTGGACTTAACAATCCTTTCTATGCTCCTAACAAGGCAGACCATTAGAACTGGTCATTGTAAGCTCTAACAGGCTAAATTTATACAGCAGTACTAAATCTTGTGGGTATCATCCCCACCCCAATTTTACTTTCTTTTGGAAGGTTTCTAGGTAACCAAATATTGTGTTATATGTTGTGTATGAATCTTTACTTTCATGTTCTATGCATGCAAACAAATAAGTCAATATAATCATCGATTAAAAGGATTAAGTTTTATTGTTTCCTAATTCAACCCCCCCCCCCCCTCTCAGTCATTGGGCACAACATATATTTCCAACAATAGGAAATACTAANTGTTTCCTAATTCACCCCCCCCCCCCCCTCTCAGTCATTGGGCACAACATATATTTCCAACAATAGGAAATACTAAGAGGGGGGTGAAACAATATTTCACAAACTTTTTCCCAAATATGGATATAATTAATTAACTTCAAACTTGCATATGAAACTAAACTAATATACTAAACAGTAAACAAAACCATAACACAAATGAACTCATAACACCATAATTGTTGTCGAGGAAACCCTGGAAAAGGGAAAACCCCAGTGGGGATGGTACCCACAAGATGATCCACCAATAAATTATCTCGCAAAATATATTGACCCTGTTAGGAGTCCATTACAATTGTAGTGATCACTGTCCTTGTTAGAGGACTAGGCCTTGTTATAAGCCTCAACTATGTTAGGATTTGGTATTACAAAATAAGATTGTATGCAAGGTGATCCCACTCCCCAAACATGCAATATACAATGATAGTCCTTAATACAAAAGATGGCTTACAAAACTTTCGCTGCTTGCTGAATATCTTCAATATTCTAATCTATTTATTAAGCTCCACAGAACTTGCACTGATCTGATCTTAAATCAGACTTCACATATCACATCAGTACTACTCATAGTATCATCAATTATCATTCATGTCTTGCTACAAAATGAACTTCACATTTACTTTCCTTTTATACAAAATACTTGATACTTAAGTCAGCTTACACGTTTCAAAACATAATATCATTCCTTCCTAACTAAGGGTTCACATCTAGTATGTCGTCCCTAACTAGTTAAGTCATTATTTTGAAAACAAAATAATCCCTTAACCCAAATTTACCAAATACTTGTCGTTGCTCTATTCTGTCGGCTTGCACTGTCTCTAGTGAATCAATCATAACTATGTTTTTATTGTTCATACAATCAAGTGCTCTTAGTTGTAGCTTCAATCTACTTCATATTTGTCATACTCAAGCTTGTATGCTTTGGAATTACTTCTGTGAAGCTCGCTAACCAAAATAGTCTTTGTTCAGACTGTTATACTTAGACAATTTTACAAAACTAACATACAAAACTGTATCTCCAAGTAATGTTGTCTCCATACTAAGTATATGTTTCCATAATGACAACATCACGATGTCCTACTTAACCAAATTGCCAACAATGCATTTTTCAATTGTGCTTTTCACAAAAGATAATTTCGGGGGTAGATTGCATGCAGAATGGAGTTCTTTTTTGAGAGTCAAGGGGTCTTCTATCAGTTGCATGTCAGAAGAGAAGTTGGATCCATGCATTTTGGGCATGGACATCAAAAAGAAGATCAATTCATGTGCAAGAAGAAGAAGAAACAATGGAACTACAGTTTGATTTCCTTGATTTCAGGGGTTGATTCTAGCCTACTTTTCAATGTATTTGATGTATACACAGATGGAAATCCATGCAAACTTGTTAGAAATCATTTTAGGAGTAATTTTACATTGTTAAACTCTAGATTTCATTGTTTTTTGCCATGTTTGTTGTAGATGGAACCCTAGCTGCGGGTTTCTGATTTCTAAGTTGAAGCAATATATATTTGATTACAAAGATGTAATGAAGGGGTTCAATTTTTTATGCAATAAAGCTATATGTTTTTGGTGCTTCAATCATGGTGTGATTCTTCTACTATCTATGTGAAATTGAGGAATATGTGCATGCTTGTTCATCTATTTTAGAGAGTCAACTATGTTTATTGTGTATGAATCTATGATCAATTAAATTGGATTTTGTTGTTATTATTTCATCTTGTGGTGACGAATTATTGGAAAGATTTGTTCTATTAGTTTAAAGATAAATTTTTCTCATGTGTGTGTGCATCTAGTGGCTTCACGATTTGATAGATTTTAAAAAATATTGCATCTGGGTAAAATTTTCTTCAAAAGATTGCATTTGTTGAACATGGAATTGTGATTTTATCCTATTCATGTTTTGTGGGTTTCCATCTTTTCATTATTTAATTTGCAAGTGTGATTCAATGATGGTTTATGTTAGTGAGATTTCATTTTCAACAATTTTGCTTACAATTGTTGTTACTCAATCTTTTGATATTTTTTGGGAAATTGGTTAAGATAGGAAATCATTGTAGGATTTAAAGTTAGATTTGCATTATTATGAAGTTGCATACATTGATAATCGAGAAAATACAAAAAGTGCTAAAGTTTATATTTTGTAGTTTGAAGTTTGAAACGTACTAGCAAAGGCCTCCTTGTGAACATTCACATTTATATTCAACTGAGCTTACCAAGAGGTTGTACCATGACCACAGAGAACCTTTGAAATAACTTTTTTATTCTTTCAAGAGAGGAATTTAGACCTTGGATTCCTAGCAATTGACTTGTGTAAAAGCAACACTCAACACTTGGTTCTTGAGACTTTTTTTGTTCCTCCTCCTCCACATTCTATTTCTTTAGATATCAACTCAATTCAATAGGAACATTATTCCCTTTTAGTTTTAGTATTTCAAGATGAGTACTTTCCAAATATTGTAGGGGTTTGTGTTACATCACACAATCCAAACATTAGGAACATGACTGAGCATTTCCCATTCCTCTTTGATGGAAACTTCAACATTCATATCATATCCTCTTTAGCAATGCCTTCCGAGGTTGTTTATCCAGTGTCTTCATAGTTTTTGATTAAGGAAAATAGGTTTTGATGGGTTCTTGAAACCCTACAGAGCATAAAAATAAACTAGAGCATATAAATGTTAAGTATCAACCTAAATGGAATAGGCAATCCCACATCCAAACAAAACAGTCCCAAAGAAAAAAGAAAGCCAGGGACTAAATAAAAAATACCAGGTTAAAAAATCAGGGACGCAAATTAGGCAATGTCTCTGAGAATTTCAACCGCACGCATCTCTAGCTTGGTCATTCTACCCGTAGCCTCTTTCAGATCCGCCAACTCTTTTTCAGCTTCCTGGTTCTCCATCTTCTTTTTGGCCTCTCTTGTCCTCTTCTTGGTTCCCTCTTCTGGTGGCTTATCCTTCCCACACTTCAGTGGCTGGTCTTCCTTGTTCCCTCTTTGCTCTTCAAATTTGTCAATAATCACCTTAATATTATCATCTGAAGCCTTTAGTATATTGTAGCTTTTCTCAGCTATTTTGACCATTGAATCCTCAATACTTTTGACTCTATTCTTTAGCTCGTTCACTCTGCTATCTAGCTCCCTATCCTCTGCAATGTTCTTGTTATTGTTATTTACGTTATCTTTCTCCATCCTGTCCATTCTTTTTTTTAGCTCGTAGATTTCATAGAATGTCCATTTTGTGGTTCTGTAGCTGTCAATGGCACTATTTTTAGCATTCTTTAGCACGTCCATATGCGGATCCTCCCCCGTATTTTCACTAAGAATCACCAATGCTGGATCAATTAACTCTTCCATCTAGATTCTACCTTCCTTGTTCTCCTTAACCAAAGACCTAACCATTTCTCTCTTTATCCACATTTTAGTAGAGACCGTGTCAAAATTCATCCAAACAACTTTCTTGTTTTTGCCAGTTATGCTGCAGGTGTAATAATCTTCCCCATATTCTGCAAAATCTTAACTCTGATCAACCTCCTCATTCTACCTCCCTTGATTATCCTCTTTTCCGTCTCTCCCCTCTTGTATATTTTCCTGGATATCCTGCCTCTCCTCATGGGTTTCCTCCTTAATTTGTTTCCCTCTTTTGAACCTCGTTGCCCTCTTCCCTGAGCTTGCCTCCTCTTTCTGAACCAACAATTTGTTTGTTATCTTCCTATTTCCTTCCGTCTTCCCCTGCTTCCCTCTATGTTTTGTTTTTCCCTCTTCTCCATAACTCTCATTCTCCATTTCCATCCCATCAGCGCTTTCGTTGTACTCCCTGTCAGAGGATATCTCAATGTGTTGTTTTAAAGTCTCCATTTTAGCTTTTTTCTTCCCCTTCTTCATCTGTAGAGGCTCATCCTCCTCAGTATCCAAGTGCATATCTCGGCTATCCTCAGTATCAGAGGGAACATAATCCTCACCCGAACCCTCCTCAAACTCATCATTTCCCTCCTCCATACTTTTAATATCCTTCCCCATAGTTCAAGCTTTAAAATATTCATAAATTAACAACAGTAAACCCTCATGAAAAGATGGGTTGCTGATGGGTTTCTCCTTATAATCATTGATGTTTTTGTTGATAGACAAATATAGGAAGAAAGGAATAGATATCTTAGCCCCATACCTGAAATGGTTGAGGAGCACAAAGTGGTGGGTACTTATACGGTCGAATCTCGTATCCAGAAAGATGTATTTGATTATAGCCCGCAATGCGATCCTCCACAGCAGGTTGATTGAGCTCGGCTGGTAGAAAGTTCCCTTCTTCACTAGTGCTTTCTTTTCCTTCGCATTTTTAACAAATTCAATCAAAGCTTGACTAGAAATCTTCCTATCTCTATAAAATTTCTTCCCAATGATGGGTGTACCAGTCACAACCGAAATAATTTCCTCCGTCACCATAAAATCCACCCCATTAATTTTCACCTGCCCTTCATTCCATATTTTCACCATCATCTTCGTAACAGAGGGCTTCCACCCATGAAGATGCTCAATGAAGGTAGTCACTTCACCCTTTTTTAAAATCTTTCATACCTTGGATCTTCTTCGCCATTTTTCAGTTTCCTTCTCTGGTTCCCTCCTGTAACTCTCACCCACCATATCTGCAATTTCTCTTCCTCCTCTATTTCTGGTATTATTCCCACTGAAAGACCTCTGTTTCCAAGCGATATTGAGTTTATGTTTCGTGAATCTTCTTTTTGCCTCGTGAATGCTATAATCATTATTATGCCTCCAAGTGTGCCGATGAGACCATAAAATGATAATCCCTCCACCTCTCCCATACTTGCACATCATGCGGTGATTCTTCCCCCATTTGTCATTACTCTTCATAATTATCATTTAATAACTCTGAGTATTCCCGAAACTCGATCACTTTCAATAAGGGCTAAGATTTTTGGCGGAAAATTATTCCCGTCATTCCACCTTTTAACTCCCTCACTCTTGACTCCCATATTTTCCATCCTGTCAGCCACCTGGTTGGCTTCCCAGTATTCATGTGCCACATGGACCTTATCAAAGGTTTTGAGGAATTGTCTGCACTCCCCAATAATGTTCTCAATTGTCCACGCAGGCTTGTGCTTTTCATTTAAGAAATCTATGATGTTCTTTGAGTCCTCTTCTAACCACAAATGCTTGATCCCCATATCCTGGGCTAGCCTTAAGGTGTGATGTGCCGCACTTGCCTCAGAATAATGGTTAGTTTGTGACCCCAGGGGAGCTAAAATAGCAGCAATGCCTTTTCCATGAGAGTTCCTTATAATTCCTCCCACACCAGCCTTCCCAGGGTTGCCCTTTGCAGCCTCGTCAAAGTTAGCTTTGAACCACCCTTCCGGTGGTAATGTCCATCTGCAATCCATTCTCTTTTTGGTATCATTAGTCCCTTTGTTGTGAAGTGGATTGATACCTTTTCTATTAGTGTAGTTTTCGATGAGGGCATTTGAAATTTTTTGGGAAACATACTTAGCAGTGGTAGATTTTTCCCTAAAGATCCTTTTATTTTGCTCCTTCCACACTCCCCAGCATATGTGTGGCATTGCCCATGGCCATAAATTATGACCTCTCAACCCCTGATGTCATTGCTCAAAGAGCTCAAGAATCGTATTGGGGAAGCACCAAGATATCTCAAAAAAAGATAGGAAATGATACCATATTTGTTTGGTGAAGTCACAATGGATAAACAAGTGGTCCACACTCTCACTTTGATTTTTGCATAAGATACATCGATTAGGAATGTGTTGTCCTCTCTTTATTAGGTTATCCACAGTCAAAATACAATTTTGGAGCATAGTCCAAAAAAAGATGTTGATCTTAGGGATAATACCAAGGTACCAGGCCTTGGCCCATATGGGGGTAGTATCAATATGTTGCATGGTTTCATATCCCGAAGCCACCATGTAGATACCATCTGTAGTTTTCCCCCAAACAATAACATCTTCATTGAGAGAGAGAGGAGTGTGACCAATTTTGACCATAAGAGGTTTAAGGTCCTGGGACACCTCAGTTAGGTTCACCCATTCATTGTTGATTCTGTAGTCACTAGCTCTACTGCCATATCTTTCAATGCAAGCATAAGTCCATCTATTATAAGGCTCCAAGTTCCATAAAGGACCCTGTCTGAGCCAATCATCATGCCAAAAGTTGACATCCTTACCATTGCCTAACTTCCATCTTTCTTTTGTGGTTGCTATACCCTTGGTCCGCAGAATTCCATTCCAAATGTAGGATCCCTTCGGGTCTATATCTCTACTGATGAAAAAATTGAAGGTTATGTTTGTTGCATATTTATCCTTCATAATATCCCTCCATTCCCCTGTAGAATTGAAAATTCTCCAGATCTGTTTTGCTTGCAAAGCTTTGTTGAACTGCTTCAAATTCTTGATTCCTAGCCCTCCATGTTTTTTAGGTTTACATATAGTATCCCAAGCCACCAGTGGGTACATCTTGTTTCCTTCTTTGTCAGACCATAAGAAATTTCTTTGAATTTCTTCCAGAGAGTCCGCCACCTTAGCAGGAATATCTAGAAGAGGCTTAAAGCATAAGTAGGGACGTTCTGAAGAGTGGATTGTATCAATATCACTTTTCCTTCCTGACTAAGGGTGATACCCTTCCAACCTGCCAACTTCCTATTGAATCTATCAATAAGGCCTCCTCAAAAGGACTCAGGTGGTTTGGTTCCAAACAAAAGGCCCAAATAGGATATGGGAAAGGATCCAAATCCACATCCGAAAATGCCTGCCATTTTCCTCTGTCTATCCATGGGGGTATTAATGAAGAACACCGAGCTCTTGTTCTAGTTAATGAGTTGTCCCATATCATTGGAGTATGAATTCAAGATTTTCTTAACATTTCTAGCTTCTTTCACTGATGATTCACCACCTAAAATGGTATCATCCACGAACTGCTGGTGGGAAAAAGTGAAAGGGCCAGAAGAAGGTTTAAGCCCAATGATTTGTCCCCTTGTCCTATTGTCATGGATAAGCCTTCCCATGCATTCAGCCAATATGATGAAGAGAATCAGGGAGAGGGGGTCTCCTTGCCTAAGGCACCTAGAAGATTTGAATAAATCCGAAGGAGAACCATTCACCAAAACCGCGAAAGAAGGGGTGGAAATTAGCTGTGAAATAATCTTTCTAACCTTTTCATTGAAGCCAAAAGCCCCTAAGATGTTACTCAGGAAGAACCAGTCAACCCTGTCATATGCCTTGGAGAGGTCCAGTTTAAGAAGGAATCCTTCCCTTTTTCCCTCCTCCAAAGAGTGAATCACCTCATGCACTGCCATGCCAGAGTCCAAAATTTGTCTACCAAGGACAAAACCCGTTTGTTGGGGGGTAATAATAACCGGGAGGATTTTAAGAAGTCTAATAGTTAAGAATTTGTATATGATCTTATAAAATGAGTTACACAGACTAATAGGTCTAAAGCTATCAAAAGAATCCGCACCTGGAATTTTTCGGATGAGAACAAGAAAAGTGGCATTGATCTCTTTCAGAAGGCACTTAGCTCCAAAAAATTCCCGGACTGCTTTAACAATTTCATCTTTGATAACATACCAGTACATCTGGAAAAAGAAAGATGGGAAACCATCTGGGCCAGGGGCTTTTTCCGCAGGTAAGGAGAAAATAGATTTATGGATTTCCTACTAATCAGGGATAGCCATCATATCTTTATTCTGTCTTTCCATGATCACCTTAGGTATGGTTTGAAGAATAACCTCCTGGTCATCCACTGTCAGGTTATTCTCTTTAGAAAGGATTTGAGAGAAGTACCTAATGGCCTCATTTGCAATCTCATTGTCTTCCTCCAAAGTTAAATCCCCTTTCTTGATAGCACTGATTCTATTAGTTGTTCTATGTTTCATAGTGGATAGGTGAAAGAAACGAGAGTTTTTATCCCCTTCTTTCAACCACACCGATCTTGACCTTTGCCTCCAGAACATTTCCTCTTTGCTTACAATGTTGTGAAGGTCAGCCAGAATGGACTTTTCAGCACTCATTCTATCTTCATCATAGCCTTGGTTTTGGATCTCTTCCTGAATCCCTGCAAGCTCTGACTTAATCCTATCTTTAGTCTAAAAAATATTGCCAAAGTCCCTTTTGTTCCATTTTCTAATCTCCATTTTTATGTTCTTGAGCTTCTTAGCCACCCTATACATCGCCATCCCCTCCACATCTATGCCCCACCACTCCTTTATCTTATTGTGGAGGTTAGGGTGGGTAGTCCACATCCTCTCAAATCTGAAAGGGAAGGACTTTTTCTTGTTGTGATTATCCAGGTTGAGAGAAATTGGAGAGTGGTCATATCTGAATCTCGCTATGGAGGAAAGATGACTGTGATACTACTGCATCTAGTCCAAAGAGATGAGGGCTCTGTCGAGGCATACCTGAATACACTCCATGCCATCTCTCCTATTCGACCAGGTAAATTTTCCCCCTCCTAACTCCACATCAATAAGAGCCAAATCATTGATCAAATTAGCTAACTGCTGCTGACTCTCTAGGTCAGGGGGCAGGCCCCCAAATTTCTCAGATTCCTTAAGTGGGGTGTTGAAATCACCCATGATAATGGCTTTTGGGTCAGTTATCTTAGTGAACAGAATCTGCAATTGGTCCTAGAAGATTCTCATGTTATTCTTTGTGTTTGGAGCATAAATGTTCATAATAGCCCAACTCTCCTGGTCTATAAGGTTTTTGAGTTGAATCAGTAAAATGTTGCCTACATCAAAAATAACTTGAGCATTGAGATTATCCTTCCATAACACTAGTAAGCCTCCAGAGGCTCCCTCTGAGTTGGTAGCTGCAATCCTCATACCTTTGCCAAAGGAGATGCTTTCCACTTTTTCTTTTTTCATTTTAGTTTCCTGTATCAAAAAAATGTTTGGTCTATGATCCCTTATCATCTTCCTAATAATTTCTTGTTTGTGGACTCCATTTAGCCCACGAATGTTCCATGATATGACCTTCATGATTTCTTATAAGACTCTTGGATGGTCCTTTGATAACCATCCGCAATATTTATTTTTGCTTCTTCCCTTCTGATTTGATTCATACTCTTCCTTCCTGGTGTGTTAGAATTGCTCCCTGTGTCTTCTTTAGCTCTACTTCTTGTAGCTGCAGGTGAGGCCAAAGATGGGTCCCTGCTATTTTTATTTTTCACTGTGATCCATGGTCCCACATTCTCATCTTTGGAAACATCTTTGTAGCTATCGAAAAGGGCTTCCATTCTTGAGATTTGACCAGGAGTGGTAGATGATACCATTTCTAGGAAACGGCTAAACTTCCCTGGAGAAATATAAGTGCTTCTTCTAAAGTTAGATTCTTGGGAGAGGATTGGGCCCTGTCCCCCCTTGTGCCTCCCTTCTTCCTGTGAATTTGGAACAAAGGAGAAAACAGTGTTGTCTTCCCCTATGATCTCCCCCTCTTCTGGGTTCTCTAGACCTCCTTTGTCTCCAATCCCATATTCCATAGTTGGACATGTTGGGCTTGCTAAGTCCCCTTCCCTTTCCATGCCTTTTTTTGGCTGAGCTTGTGGCTATTCTTTGCTCTCCCCCTCAGTTGGTATGGGCTCTTCAGACTCCAGTAGCTGAAGTTCTAGACTATCTGTAGTCATCTCTCCTTGTGGATTTTTCTTATTTGTTATAAGATTCATTTCATTTGGAATTTTCTCCTTCCAGATCTTCTTGGTGATGTTAAGATCCTTGATCAAAGGTTGAATCTCCAGCCTCTTTCCTTGTGTGATTTTCTCCTTTCGATATTTTTCCTTCTCAATGACTATAGGGCACTTGTTTGCCTTGTGTCCAACTTTTTTACAATGGAAGCAAGCAAAGGGAACACTTTCATACTCTATTTGTTGCACTCGTTTTCCCAATCTAGATTGGAAAACAATTGCCTCTGGCATATCTTGACCAACTTCAACTCCAATGCATATCCTCACATAAGTGAGTCTTTTCTTCGCCGCCGTAATTGGATCTATTGATAGCAGCTCCCCAAAGGATCTAGCAATGCCCTCAAAGACATCCTCATGCCAATACTCCAAGGGAAACTCAGGAAGCCTAGCCCAAACCGATGCTTGGGTTAGGAAATCTTTGTTGAGATCCAGGTTAGAGGACCATTTATGTAGAATGAGGGTGGATCTTCCCACTGACTAGTTCCCCGCACAAAGAATCTTTGCCTGATCTTCTTGACAGGAAAACTCAAAAGACATAAAACATTTTTCCATTGCCGAAACCACGACCTGGCCTTTTAGATCCCACTTTTTTTTTAACAAAGGTTCTTATTATATCAATATTAGGTCTGGATCCTATGAACTTGCCCACCAGAGTAGCAGCCATACTCAAAATATTATGATCAATAAGCTCAGAAGGTAGTTCTAAAGCATAGATCCCCTGCGCTTTATTAGAGACATCCTTAATCGTTGGGAAAGGAGACTTACCAGAGGGTTTGACTCCAAAAAGGTTTGTCCAGCGCCCTAGTGGGGCCCTGTCAGTGCATGTTTCTCTCACTTTTGGAGCAGAGACCTCCTTTTCCCCTGGATCCGGCTGCATAGCCCATGGGACCCCTTCATCTGTCGAATCCTCAGCTCCCTGGTCCTTGCTCTAGTCCTGGCATGAGCTCTAATCCTTCTGTCCCGGCCCAGTAGTTTTCCCACCCGGATCCAAATTCAAAATTTTACCTCCGATGAAAGTCGAGGGAGAGCTCTGCTAGGGTTTCATGCGTACGATGTCTTGTTTGTGTTTCTGCTCTAGGCCATCCATCTGTCATACCACATTTATTGCAGGATCTTTTTTGCATTAGGGTTAGCTTTTAGTATGGCTCCGGCCAACTTTGCCCCAGCAGTTGCTGCTGGTGCTCGAGTTGAAGCTTCGAATAGCCATGGTGCCTCCTCTGAACAAACGTCCCCGCAAGTTTGTCCCAAAGGTCTTTCACGAGGTAACCCTGATATTGTTCCTAATCCACAGGAATTTGATTCTGCTTGTGAATGGTTAGAAAAGCATACGTTGATTGGATATTTTGTGGGTTGTACTCCTCCTGAAAGTATTCTTAAAGATTGGGTCAACAAGAGCTGGACCCCTCATGGGGTCCGTCTTGATGGTGTGCAAAACCTTACCAAAGGTTTTTTCCTTTTCCGGTTTGCTAACCCTTCTCAGGTGGAAGCAATTTTTAACCGTGGACCCTGGACTGTTAGGTCCTCCCTGTTAGTTTTCCAGAAATGGTCTCGAGATTTTACTGTCTCAGACGAAAAAAAACTTAGGGTTCTAGTTTGGGTCGAGTTCCCTGGCCTCCCTTTGCCATGCTGGCCGTTTATTGAGTCTATTGCTAAGACCCTTGGCAAAGTCATTGTCATGGAGCATGACAAATTTTTCAATGCCCATCCCCAGAAGCGGGTCAGTGTTGAGGTCGACCTTTCTAGGGACCTCAAGGACACTGTTGAAATCTAGATTGGTGCTCTCACCATCTCTCAAAAAGTGCTTTATTTGATTCTGCCCAACACCTGTTATCGGTGTCAATCGACAAAGCACAAGATCAAAGATTGCCTGCTGGCTACCCCTCGGGTGAAACCTGCGCCTAAAGATGCGCTAGTCAAAGCCACCGATGCTGGAAAAAAAGAAGAATGGACTAAAGTTTTGCGTAAAGGCCGAAATGCCTCAGGCCCTAAGATGACACTAGCCTCTGCTGCTATGTTGTCATCTCTGGATGCGCCCGTTGGTCATTCTCTGCCATTTGATGCGCCACCAGTGGTGCCCTTTGTTTCAAACCCTGTTACATAGGGGAAGAGTTCAGTTGCAAATCCATCCACTCCAGAAGTGATGCTTGCACCGCCAGCGGTTTCTTTGCCTACTTCCAAGGCTGTGCATCGGTCTCGCCTGATGGACACACGGATGACCCAGATAAAAGGAAGTTTACCTCGTCTGGAGAATTTCTCCCCAGCTTTGGTTCTGTTCCAGCCTACTTGCAGAATAGATTCTCCTCTCTTGGGGACGAGGAAGCCATGCAAGAGTTTTTATGATTTTTTTGTCCTGGAATGTGTGAGGTCTAACCGACCTCTCCAGAAAGTACTATGTTCGTGATACTCGTCGCAGACTTCAGAATCTGGACGTGCTTTGTTTACAAGAAGTTAAAATTTCTGGGTTTTTTCTTAACTCTGCTTGTCGTGTCATATGGCCGGATGACATTGTCTTTTCTTCTCAGCATGAAGCTGGCAAAGGCGGTGTCATTACTATTCTGTCACCTCACCTTCATTCTTATGTTATTGCGCATAGATCTGATCCGATGCAACGTGTAACCTAGATTTTTCTATCTCTGCATAATCATTCTTTTGGTGTAATTAATGTTTACGCCCCCAATGATGTTGTCGAAAGATCTCAATTATGGTATTGGCTGGCAGACAACCTGCCTCCAGCTACCTGGGTTATGTGTGGGGACTTTAACATGGTTAATTTGGCCTCTGACAAGGAAGGAATTTTGCCTTTTCACTGGACAGCTGGGGAGAGAGAAGCCTGGTATCACATGCGCAATAAATTGGGCCTTTTTGATCCCAATGCTAATCGTCGCCAACAGGGTGGGGTCTGGCATACTTGGTCTAATTTTAGAGCTGGCTCTGACCGCATATTTAAGAGACTAGATCGTGCTATGATAACAGCTCAATCTTTTTTCTCCTTTTCTGAAGATTGAGGCCTAACTGTCATTCCTCTGACAGATGTTACCTTGTCAGATCACTTCCCCATTTACTTTTCCATTACTTGGCAGTCCTGTGCCAGGAGAGCTGCGCAGACGCAATTTTTTCTTAACACGTTTGTGCTAACGCACAATTCCACTATAGCCCACATTCTTCAAGTTTGGAATTTAGCGCCTCGGCTCCACAGTGATATTGGTTGGATTCAGTGGTGGAATGATGCCATTGCCCGCACTACGAGGTTTCTTCACATTTATGGCCGTCGGTTAGCCTGTTACAGAAAGCGTGCTTATGAAGCTAATACTAAGGCTCTACGTAGCGTTGCTGAAGCGCTTATGTTGAACCCCTTCGATACCGATCTCCAGCTTAATCTACCCAGCTACGCCATGAGAAGCAAATTGCTGATGCCTATGCTGCTCGTGGTGCTCAAATCAAGGCCCGCCTCCATTGGTTGGAGGTGGGCGACAAAGCCTCCAAGGAGTTTTTTCAGGCTCTCAAATCTCGTCATACTAATTTTGGTATTCAAAAGATCAAGCAAGGATTTCAAACCCTTACTGAGCTTCCGGCCATTCTTCAGGCCTTTGTCCAGCACTATGAGAAAGTCTTTGCTTCTTAGGGCAATTTGGCTGCTCGGGATGAAGCTCTCAAGGCTTGTATTGCTGTTACTCCAAACCGCCTAGCGGTTGAGCAGCATGCCTTCTGTGAGAAAATTCTTACCATCTCAGACCTCAAGGAGGCGGCTTTCTCTATGTCCAATGATAAATCTCCAGGATGCGATGGCTTCCCTTGTGAATTCTACAAACACCTTTGGGATGCTGTGGGTCCTGACTTACACAAAGTTTACCTCAAAGCTTTTCACAACAAAAGTTTGGGTAACATAATTAACAAAGGGAATATAAAATTCATAACTAAGTCTGGTGATCCGGAGGATATCTGCAATTGGAGGCCCATCACTTTGTTGAATGTCTCCTACAAGATCATTGCCAAAGCTTTAGCTCTCAAGATCAGACATCTCCTTCCCCTTATTGTTCGTCC
>MU226705.1:914237-939950 GCA_018584345.1 Thuja plicata
ACCCTTGGCCAAAACTCAAGGGGCTTGTGCTCTGCATTTTTTCAAACGCGGCATTCAGACTCCCATAGATCTTTATTCCAGAGTCTCTATGGGGCTCCGATCTTGGGAGGATATGCAGGTTCAATTTTGGTTGGCTTGTTCTGATCGCCAAACTTTTGATCTTTTGGTTTCGGCTATTCCTACCAATCTGCTTCATAAGATTGGCATTCGGGCTACTAGGCCTTGGTGGAAGGATTGGAAATGGTATCCTGCCACGCCTTTTAGCAATTACAAGCCAAGACTTGGTTATAGGTGGTTATCCCCGCATCTTCCGATGGTGGATGTCCTTAACCAGAGATGGCATCTTCATTCGGCCACTTCCCACTGGAGCTCTCACTTTCACACTATCTGAACCACCATTACGGAGCCCAAGATGGCTCTTTTTGCTTGGTGTCTTTTGTTTCAAGGTCTCCCAGTCGGACCTAGGCTCAAACATCTGGGGGTTCATGACCCTCGATGTCCTTTTTGCGGTCACCCTGAGACCTTTTTGCACATCTTCTGATTTTGTAGGAGAGCTCAACAGTATTGGCAGTGGATTCACGATTTTTTTAAGCCCTTTCGGCCCGAGCCTTTTTCTTGGCATATGATTGTCTTAGGAGATTCTCCTAGACTCCCCTCCAAGTTTACCCAGATTTGGCATACTTTCAGGATGGAGATTTTGTTTAATCTTGGAAAGATAGAAATGTTGTTTTTTTCTCTCACAGCTCTCTTGATACGAATGTTGCTTTGTTTAACAAGGCTTGTATATGTAATAATGTTATGATGCAGATTCAAGTTCAAGCCAATAAAGTGGCTCACCTGCAGGAGCTGCTGAATCATTGGGGCAATGCTCCCTGCACTGTTGCTCGGGTTCCTCTGGATGCCCTTTCTGCCGAGGGTACGCCTCCCAGAGGCTGCCGTCGCAGGCGCAGTTCTTCGGCGCGCCGCTCGCACACTCCGCGGTCCCAGGCTCCTCGTCACCAATCTCCGAGGGGATGGCGGCACCGCTCGGCTTCTCCGCCTCCTCAGCCTTCTGGGTGGGCGCCGGCTCCGGCGCAGTCTGCCCCTCCTGGTGCTCTTGGTGCTCGCAGTGGTTTGGATTGGCCTCCTGCCACCTCTTCCAAGTATCCCCGCCTGGCTCTTGCCATCTCCCCGCCCAGGGCAGATGAAAAAGATAAGAAGATGTTGATGATGATGGTTGGTCGCTTCCCGACCCTCCTGTCAATCCCACTAAGCCGTGGGGATCAGATGATAAAGATCCTCCGCCTTCTGCTACTGCTCTTGCTACCTAAGGGCTTTATGTTTTTTTGATGAATAGTTTTCGTTTCCAGCTCTGCCGTGTGAACTCTGCGGGCTGATTTCTATGTCCCCCGGCCCCTTTTTTGTAGATATGTAACTTTAATATTTTTTAATAGAGAAGGCACTATTCATCAAATTTTTTTTTACCTCCTATCGCTAGTCCTTGTTCGCTCATTTTTTCTCCTTGTTCGCGTTCATAATTCCAGTGTCGTCATAGTTGTTTGATCTTGCTAATTCACTTTATATGGCATTTCAAGATTTAGACATGTGTATAGTTGAGTTGTCTTCCATGGTACATATCATTAGACTATTCCTTCCATCTCCTTTCATAAAGAGGCTTCTACCTTGGCCACTCGATTTGTCTTTCCAAAGAGAAGAACAGGACTGGCTAGTCTTCATCAAGAGATGTCTTCCAACATTATAACTTATTCATTATGGAGATGTACATCATCTCTTTATTTATCTCCTATAGGGAGAATCTTGGGGATACAAAAAAGTAATAATAATAGCATACAAAAATAGTACACTTTATAAAACCTTTGGAAAAAGAAAGTCCAATGCCTTTTGCTTTTCTAGAAGGAAAATCCATCCTATAAACATTCGCAGACCCCTATATTAAATTATAAATTGAAGTGTGGACTATTTTTCTACTAACCTTGAAAGGAGTATTTATGAGTCTAAAAGGTAGGACATTTGAAAGCCAATCCTTGTAGAGATCGTCTTTTAGGAAATTATTTAGAATGCTAACGACGTATAGCGATAACGATGGCAATCGAAAAGTAGTAATTATGTTACCTCATTAACAAGAAGACGTGCAACTTGTAAAATTAAACCCCGAGAAGCGTTTTTTTATGTTAATTTTTGTTTGTAATAAGATGATAACTATTGCACTGATCTCGCTGTGATTGAACAGGTAATCCATTTATTTCTCCCACAAACCTCCTAAATTTGGATTTGACTATCTAAAATAAAAGAAACAGTGATGAAGCGGGCGCTGAAGTGAATGGAGATGGTGATGTGTAGTATTAAAAGATTCATTATAATATAATAGATGTTCACTAATCAGTCGTCAATAGTTTCTTAATCTTTCTGACAAATAAAATAACCACACAAAATTGGATTTGGCAATGTAAAATCGAGGAAACGGAAATGGAACAGGTGCTGAATCAAATGGAGATGGCGATGCGTAGCAGCAAGAGGCTTATCATAATAGATTTTAGTCATTTATAAATAATTTTAGTTTTTGGATTGGCTGTATAAACATTTTTCATCATTGTATCTGAATATCATTAGAATGAAATGAATTAACTAAAAAATAAAATAATAAAATAATAATAATAATAACAATCAAATTCAAATTTAAAAACTATTGAGAAATTCAATTTGTAAATATATATAAATAAAATTATTTTTAATTAAAAAGTATAACAAAAGGAACAGTGAACAACAGATCACCAAACAGGAAAACAATCCAGAGTGAAAAAGGAAAGAAGTGAACAAGAAACAACAACAGGCAAGAAGAAAAGGACTAAGGATCATTTTCAGGTAGAAAAAAATCCAACACTGAAAGATAATGATCCAGATGAGCAGGAACCCTGGATCGTCCCTTGTGAGGTGCTGCGGGGTCTCACAGATCTAGAGTGGCCGGTGATGAAGGAAGAAAAATCCAATTCAGAAACTAAGAAGATACAATGAAAAACTTTTGAGATAAAATGGAATCGTTTAAAAACAATAAAATCATAATTAATAGTATTTGTTAATTTCTTTTTGGGTATTAAGGGGACTAAGAGATTAGAGAGAACAGAGAACAGAGAACAGAGAACATATAGGTATATAGTCAAACAGAGCACCGAAGAACAGTAAAAAAATATACAAGCACTGCTGAACAGTTTCATATTGACAGTAATGGACTGCATTAAAGCATTGATAGAGGTAAGGCGTAATAACAAGGAGCATAGGTCATGAAACATGCTTCTGCAGAGGCTATTTTAGAAAAAAGTGAAATAATCTGAAAATCATAAAGAAATTCCTTTGATTTCGAGAATAATGTTCTGGATGCCTAGTTGGAAAAGAGTGAAGAGAAAATCCTTTTATAAAAAGCCAGTGTTGTGATTGGCATGAATAAAAAGCTCACCGTATCAGCATAATTGATGATTGTGTGACTAATTGTTCTTATTATTAGCTTATTTTGCTGCAGTTTATCTGGGTGCATTATAGAGCAAATGTCATGTGACACACATACCCTTTTTGGAAAGAAAATTCAGAGCTACATGGAAGATGAAGACTAGTCAGAGGTGAGGCCATTTGATACATCTGTAAATGGAAACTATTCTTAAAATGCTCAACTCATGCATTGATGCCTGGCAACTAGGTATTAGAGTGTCAGGGGACCAAATTGTGCTTGTGACAAGTCAGCAGACTTTCAGGACTGGGTAAGAAATAGGAGCTCAAACTTTCTATAAAAAAGAAAAGACAACTGCTTGTTCTGTAAAATAATTACTCTTATTTTAGGTACTCAAGCGCACTTTTGTGCCTAGGAAGTTGTAAAGTAATAGAGTATTGCCAAATTTCTGGGAAGACCATTTAAAATACTATTAACAATGATACAGACAGCTAAGATCTATCACACCCACAAACCCAAATTCATCCACATGGCCTGCACACTATAAGATATCAGAGTCCCAAAACCTTAATTTCACACAATGCTTTTAAGGCCATTTGATAAGAAGGGCTAAAATAGGGTAATGGGCAAATCAGCCCTGACATTAAGATTGGTTTTTCTACAGTTTTTTATGACTGATAAGGATGGAATTCTGTTGGTGCGATTCTGATCATTATGTACGGTGGGGTTCTTCTGATTCTTATTCCTCTTGTCTGGATTAAGAGTTCAGTGTGTGGCTTCCATATAGGGATGAGTCACTCATTGCTGTTTAGGGTACTCTACACAAGATTCTGACAACTGCCTCTCTTCTCCTACACTACACAGGCTTCACTCTATTTATAAGGACACTCTACATTGCCCCATTATAGTGTCCAATGCACAGTTTCCCCTGCCTTAAGAGTTAGGACCTGATTTGCATACCCTAAGCCCTAACATTCTCAAAGTTCTCTTTCATCATAATTGTGTTGAACCAGTCCTTGGTCTACTGTTTCTCAAAGAATTTGGAGGAATTGGGTTTGGTTTACTAATTTCTCTTTTCATATCCTGCTATTGATTAAGTCCTTGCATGTCATACTTCTTTTATCCTTGTTTTAATTTGAACTTTCATTTTGAATGTACTTCACTCACAACTGTACCTGCACTTAACTCTAGTTTTCTTGTGAATTGCATCCCACAGATGTTGCTAAACCCTATTTGATTTGAATTTTTCTACCAATTTTCTCCAAGGGGTGTGAATTTTAATCGAATTCTTCTTTTCCTTTGAATCTATTTCTGATTTGCTCCTGTTCTATTGGGAAGAATTGGGTCTCATCCTTTAAGTGGGCTATTTTTAGTCTTGTTATCTAGACCAATTTGCTAGGTGGGATCTTAGGCCTGTTGAAGTGTAGTACAAAAAACTGTTACCAGAAGGTTGGAAGAACATATCCAATTGGACTGTATTGTTCATCTAATTCCTGCCTGGACTTTGTTTACTTAAATCTATTGAGTTAATAAGATGGCCAGTAAAGGTTCTTCATCTGGAAGAAACAGTACATCAACCTGGACAAGCTCACAAAATAAAATGTTTGAGAAGGCCATAGCCATATATGACAAGGACACTCCTACCCGTTGGCAAAATGTGGCAGCCATGGTTGGTGGGAAATCCCCAGACGAAGTGAAAAGTCATTATGAGATTCTATTAGATGACTTGAATTGCATTGAAGCAGGCCAAGTTCCCTTTCCCAACTACAAGTCTTCAAGCTCTAACAATGGCGAAGTTTCTGGAGGTGGAAATTCTGGCAACTGGGGAGACAAAGAGAACAGGCATGTGTACAACTTTTTTCTTTTATGCATGTTGCATATTTTGGTTTGTGAATATGATCAACTCACACAGTTAGAGCTTTGAGCTAATCATATTGTGTGTCCGAAAAGCTAAGGCTGCTTCAAAGTTTTTAACTGATTTGTTTTCAACTAATGAATACATGACAAGGAATGGTGGCGTTTATATGTCTTTGTGAAGATTTAATTGCATAGTTTTAAAATCAAATTCGTTAATTTTTGTTACTGCTATACGTTGTCTAGGCTCACTGCATATTGCCTTCTCACACGTTAATTTGAATGAGTGGTCTTTTTAATACAACGTCACTGATTTGCCTTTAGAGGAGAATCAAATATCAGCTTTGAGGTCTTTATAAATCTAATGACTAACATTTAAAATGAAGGTGACATTTTTGTGTAGGTCATCAAATACTTTGGAATAACTCCTTTGAGTTTTACATATACTTATTTTAAGCCTTTCACTAGTAGTCTCTTCAGCCTATTTTAGAAGGTTATGGAAACTTTTTTAGAAGGAAAAGTTTGGTATCTTCCCTTTTGGAACCTTCACATTTTGTACGCTGCCATCTTTTCAGTAAGGTCAAAAGTGTTTTTTTTGGGGGTTCTCTTTGAATAGGGATGAAATGTAAAACGCATATACAAAAGACTATTTGAGAACCTGTCTGAAAATCCTCTACACTTCAAGTTCAAGTGACTACTGGCTAGACATGATTAGGAATACCTGCCTAGTCTCCATTCCTTGAAAATTAAAAAGAGCAAGTGAGATCCTTATGATAGTTGAGCCTGGAAACGAATATCCAGTTCATAGGATGCACCAACCATGCATAAGTTGAAACAATGTGTATGAGGGTATTGATAGTGTAGCCTAGAAACGACTACCCAGTTCCTCAGATGCACCAATGCATAAATTATGATGTGTGATGATGTATGACTACCCAGTTCCTCAGATGCACCAATGCATAATTATGATGTGTGATGATGTATGATGTTTGATGGTAACTTATTGTTGAACCTAGAAATGATTATCCAGTTACTTGGATGCACAAATGCATACGAGGGTAATTTATGTATTGTACATGTTACGGGTTGGTCAACCATTTCCGTTGAACCTTTTTGCAATCGTTATCTAAGATAAAGCGAGGATATCCTATGTAAAGTGTTGTAGGTCACATATCCAAAAAAATTCACTTTTGCTAATCTCAAGGACTCAAGATCATACCATTTATGTTATTTGTTCCTCTGAAAGTTTGATTGTCTGGAATGACCCAAAAGGTGCTATATCATATCCATAGTGAGTGTCAAGGCTAATGGAAAAAACTTTTAATCCAAAGATAGCTGTTGAATGTCCATTTTAAAATTCTGTCAAGAACCTCAGCAATGAAAGAGCAGATTTATGTTAGTTCTTAATACAGAGGTACCAGAAAATTGTTTAGCCTAGTGGAAAGTGTTGTGACCTTCTTATGGATACCATATGCTACACATTAGAACGTCAAGAAGAAATGGCCTTGAATGGGCTAACGATCGCAGACATTCTTAGTACCGTAACACAATTGAAGTGCTAAGTTATTATGATACTGGTCAAAAGGTTTTGCCTCACTGGCATAGGTACAGAAACAGGGACAGAGATGAGAATAGATTACCCTTGTTGCTGCTAGTGCCCAATCAAAGAATGCCTGCAGACAGCGAGAAGACAAGAATATATTTATTATTTTAAAGTTCTCATTACTGTTCAAGTAGACGTTAGTGTTTCATAGTTAGGTAAGAAACATATGATGATTCTAACAGGGTAGCTTCATCCACCAAAGACTGCATTTAGCTGAACTTTTTACAATCCTTTATCAAACCCGTAACAATATCTACCTAATGTATGATTCATCTAACCCTTAACAATATTTACCTAATGTATGATTCATCAAAACCTTGACAATATCTACTTTAGGGCACTGTTACCAAATCCAGCCAGATATGGTTCAAATCTTGCGGAGATTAAATGTTACGAAAGAGGGACTTAGTTTTTTTTTCTAACTCTCTTTGGTAAAAGTTATGTTTCTGATGGCTGCTTAGACACTGGCAAATCTTGCAGGATCCAGATTTTTTGCACCCACCTGATCAATCTGATCTGGTCTGAACTTATCAATTCCTATAGAAATTTTACCCTTTTTATTAAAAATTATAGTTTCCTAATTTTTATCAACCTTCCCAACGAATTGAAACTTTGAATCATGGCAATTATGCTTTATAGACTGCTCTCTCTGTTCTTCTGTGTGTATATACCGCATCTAATGCTGAATAGAAAAAGTGAAAATTAATACATAATTGTGTATTCAATGTTCGATTTGTATATAACCTTGCGTGACTGATTTTACTGCTTTTACACTAAAATTGGTAATTTGATTCTCCTCCTTTGTACTGACAAAAGAAATCTTGTACAGGAAATTCATGCTAATGAAGCTCCAATAAGGCCAGTGAAGGAATGTCAGGGAGCAAAAGTAAGGGTGAAGGAGAAAGGGCCTAAAAATTGGAAAGAGAAAAACAAAAAGATGGGTACCTCTGGATATTAGCAAGCATAGTATGAAAATAAGTATGATCACCATACGACATATATACGATCAGTCTTTGGAGTTTGTTTTTTTTAATGAAAGTTGAGTTTCACCTCCTCTTTCGAATCTCTGTAAATTCTTTTCAACAGACATCATATGTTCTATACATATGGCTTGACATCATATGTTGTATATGTATGGCTTCTATTGCAGAAATAAGTTAAATATAATGTAAGATATCTAAATATGTTTAGAGTAATCATGGTTTTTTGGCATGGATGATGTGTGGATTCTATTTAGTTAGTTTTCTTTGGTTAAAAAAAAAAAAAAACTATGTATTTGTTCCTATTATTTAGTGTGGTGTGCTCAATTTACCAGAGATCATTTGTTTAGCCAGGACTCTGAGCTAGAAACCTGATATTTCGGTCTTCTATTCCACTTTAGCAGTATTAGTTTTTCCAAGGTCCTCTATGATGTAGGGGGGTTTCAATCCATTTTATATAAGTAGAACACACTAAATGAGAAGTAGGGTAGAGTTACAAAATCTCCTTAGCTTAAGAGTTATTAACTACATAGGAGACCACAATTATTGGAACCAGACTTCAAATTCCCGAATTTTGCAAGGTGGATTTAAAAATAAATAAAGCAGACCATATATCAGAAAATTGAAGTTTTCTTTTTCAATTTAAAAGTTGAGTGAAAATTTAAAAAAATAGCAAGTGCCATGGAATTACATTCACAATAAATTGGTTAAATCAGGGGATAAAAGTTTCAAATAGCAAGCGATTCTAAGAAGGAAATAATGACATAAACCATGACCTCAAATAAAAAACAACTAGCTATGCTACAATATGAAAGAGTAATTTAACCAAAGCAAATTAAGGAGTAAAAAGTAATTTAACCAAAGCTAATTGAGGAGTAAGAGCAGTAGAATTGATTAAAGAGGGTGTCCCAATCAATTGATCAAGGACAGGGTCCCAATCATCATAAATTCTCAAGACAACTTTTCAATTGTTGAGAGTGGTATCCTCACCCTAAAATCTCCCCTTTTAAAGGTCCCTCCTCTCTAGGGTCTTGCACACCTAGTTATAATTAAGTACTTTATGTCAAAGAGATGACAAGGACTTATTGAGGACTTTTTCCTTAATTAATAGGGGTCCTCCCACTTATATTTTTGCGTGGATAACAAAGAGCAATTAGTATATGCAGTTAGTTCAACTATAATGCTACTGAACTAGAGGTAGGATAAAACTTCTCACACACATGTGAGAGTGGTGCCATGAGGATTTTAAGTGCTCCCATTGCTACCCTAACAACCATGTAGGGCGCATTCATCTAAAGATGGTACATTCAAACAAAGGGCTAAGGTCTAAAGATATTAAATTTAAAGGGACACATTTATTGGCCGACAATAGTAGTTATAGTAGTCAGCACATTAGAAATTATCAACAATTTCGTGTGGGTATCAAAACTAGATGGACCATAAGAGTTATTAAAAATTAAAAAAATTATCTTCACATGTAAAAAGTGATGATTACTAGTTTAAAAGCTATCATAATTGGGATAATTTGGTTGGAAATTCAACCCTGGACCTAATAGAACCTCATGGTATGTGCTCTAGGAGGACCATAAGAGTTTTTCAAAATAACAAATTTTTTTATCTTCATTTCAAATCTAAAATATATCATAATTGGGAGGACCATAAGAGTTGTTCAAAATAACAAAATTCATCTTCATTTGTTAAAAAGGATTTCCAATCTAAAATATATCATAATTGGAAGAATTTGGTTGGGAATTTCTATTCTAAAATATATCATAATTGGGAGAATTTGGTTGGGAATTCAACCGTGGGACCTAATAGAACCCCCAACCCATATGAATTAGGCGCATGAAGAAATGACCAAAAAAGTTGATGAACCCATTATCAAGAATATCAAGAATGTTGTGCAAGGGTACATAACCAAATAAGAAATCTAAAATAGGTTTCATTTTCTCCATAAATAAAGATTTCTTATTGAAAGCTCATGAATAAAACGACGAGAAAGACGAGTGCTCAAAGTTAGCTCTTGCACAAGTTCGTAATTAAAACTGAATCTTCCTCGTACTTAGATATTGTAACTACATTTATCGGGGCATTAATGTGCTTAATACCTACATGATGTAGAGACATTATTAATGGGAATATTTTTGGATAGTGAAATATGCAATATAAGACAATCATTAGGATTGAAATATTGATCATGTAGAAATTAGTAATGAGAAATTTTGAATCTTTGTAGATAGTAAAATATAAATGATAAGAAAATCACTAGGATTGAAAGGTCTATTCCTTGTTCAGTCTAGAATAGCCTATTTTTTATTGGGCTGAAAAGAAAACTAAAATCTAAAAAGTAGAAAGTAGAAAGAATCAAATTTTGATGCATAATTTTTTTTCTTCATTTGTACATCAATTATTAGAGCACAATTTAATAGTCAACAACATTAAGAAGTAAGCATGACTCAAACAATGCAAAAAGACATTTTTAATTATTCTTTTACCATTCATTGATATATAAAAGAGGGAAACAATGCAAAAGATATTTTTAATCATTCTTTTACCATTCATTGATATATAAAAGAGCGATAGACATGACAATTATAAGAATGACTCAAACAACTTAAAAGACATTTGTAATCATTCTTTTACCATTCATTGATATATAAAAGAGGGATAGACATGACAATTATATTTCTATAATATAATTTTGAATTCAAACAACATAAAAGATATTTTAATCATTCTTTTGCCATTCATTAATATATAATGGAGGGATAGACATGACAATTATATTTCTATAATATAATTTTTGTTCAAAAGATGTTGAAAACTTGAACAAAAGATACCCTAAAACTTACAAATGTTAAGAAAAGAGAATATATATATATATATAAGATTCTAATAAGTATATCTATAAATCGACCCATCTTCTTGTGTTTGAATAAGGTTTTTATATTCATAGAACAAGAAGAAGAGAGGGGAAGAAAAAAGAGAAGGTAATTTTTGAAATATATTTAATTTCATATCCTTCCTATTGAAATGAAGTTCAAGATGTTGCAACTAAGTCCTTATATTTTTACCTTTGAAGCCTTGAATGGAGTCATTATATCATGTACAATACACATTATTTTATTTTATATTATATATGTTGTAAGTTTTTGCCTTACCATGACTCTTTTCATTGGCTACAAAGCTTTCACTTATGTTCCTTTGTTTTAATATCTCTAGCAATTTTGTCTTTTCTTTGTAATGGTAATACTACAATATTGTGTCACACTTTTATAAAAGAAAATGTTAACAACACCAAAACTGTTCAACTTAATGACACAAAAGTGAGATTTCTATTTGGAATTTGAAGATGGCGTAAACTAATGAAATTTGTAAAATTTGAAGAAGTTTATGCCTATTATTTTTTAAAAAAAAAATTGAATAATTATTGATATGTTTTTTTAATTTTTAAAGTCTAATTTTCAATTTTTGTAAAACGCTACAATTTAGGGTATCTACCTCCCACCAAAAAAATATATGTAAATAATCTATTTTCCTTTGATTTAAAAATATGTTGCAGATTGCATGTACAGGCAGTGCAAAAAAAGAAAAAAAGATTGATTTTTGACGTATAATTTGTCCATTATAACTAATCAAATTCGAACTTACCCGAAATTGATAGTTTTTGTCTCCCGCCAAATTTCCTCTATCAAATCTACACCAAATTAAAAAAAAATTACACATGCTTGAAGGGGGCTCTCTCCTCTAGTGTTATATATAACTTTTAATTTTTTTTGATATTTTTTACTATTTTTCTTCTTTTTCTGAATCAACGTCTTCTCATTGGTTAATATACCTACTTGTAATATTTTATAAATTTAATATAGTAGTTCAAATCAAAGTACTGAAAAAATTATATCACCATATTCCTGACTCTGAGCCATACAAAAGGGTATTTTTAGCTTTTTCAGCAAGTGGATTTTTGATGAAGAAATCAGATGCAGAAGGCAAAATTTCTATCTTTTGTGATGTAGTTGCCACATGGCATGCCACATAAGTACATAAGTGGACTCGGCTGAGTGGGGTTCGGCCTAGTCCTATTTGGTTGAAACCTACTCGGCCAAGTCCCCATGGACACAACCAACTGCGAGTGGTCGTGTCCAAGCAACCGCCTGCTTGGATTTGTATAACTAAAAGGTATTTTTTTAATTTTAAAAATAAAAATATCATTTTATCTTATTTTATTAGCTTTCTTCCAATTGAAGTAGCATATTTTTTCCGAAGGCATTTTTTTCGAAGGATCATTAAAGAATTTTTTGTGAAGGAGTATAGAAGCCATTATTTTGTGATGGACTATTAAGGGTGTTATTTGGAAGTTAAATATCTATACTTTGTACAATGGGGAATAAAATGACCGGACCAAAAAAGTATGATCGAATTAGGGATGACAAAATGAAAGATCATACAAAATGTAATCAAGAACCTGTTCATGTTCACGAAGATCTTGTTGATGTTGAAGAAAAACATGTTGATGTTCAAGAAGATGCAACTCAAAAAATGGGTAGTAGTCAAGGTAGACATGTTTCACCATGCATGGAAAATTTGATGGAGATGAATGAGGATTATCTTTTTAGTCAAATCTCATCTGAACACATGGTACATGAAAGCACAATTAAATTGCAATGCAAAAATAGGTGGGATAAATATTTTTAGAAGAGATTTGTGGTTGGAAAAGCACAATTATTTGCCAAGTTATTCAGGAAAAAAGAAATGACTCATATTTTGGAGTAGTTGGGTGTTGATAATAGGAAAAAATTAGGTGGCAATGTAACAAAAACAATTGTTAAAACTTTTCAAGTTGCATTGAATGTTATTAATAAGGCAAGTAGAGGAGTTAATTTAAGTGTTGCACGTAGATCTAATTGGCCAAATTAGGCTTGCTTTACAAAGCAAGTGGTCTATGATGGGTACATAGAATGGATGCAGGGGCTGGGAAGTATTCTAATAACCATAAATGACCTAAATCAACCCTTCAATTGATCCTTCCAATCAAATAATTCATCTGCTCCTAACTGTTCCTACCAGACTGGCTAAATACATTGAGATATTTATCCTAGGGCTTGACGCTAAAAGGACTGGAACACCAGATCTCGAGAAAAGCCTTAGGAATAATTAATAATACACCCCTAACTTGCATTTCCCAAGAGGCCATGGATTTCCACTAAAGAAATGACAAGTTAGGGTCAATTTGTGTGATAGGTCGGGAATTGATGCCCCACAAAACCACTTTCACCAAATCATTTATAACTTTTGATCTATAACTCCAATTGAACTCAAATCAAATGATTTTGAAACTAGACTCACAAGGGTATCAAATCATGGCATTAAATTCACTCTCCCAATACGTACACATCTGTACACACATAAATTTATCAATAAATGTGGTTCCTTTTATTTAAACTTGCATCAAATCCGCTTCTACAACCTCCTGTTAATCTCTAAGTTCTGTTGATGATTAGTGACCAATAATTAGTCATTCACCTAGGCAGTTTTAGTTGTCTATCACTGTGGCCGAGCTAAAACTATGCAAGGCTGAGCAACATTGCCGAGCAGTTTTTCAGTTTGCCTAGTTACATTGCCGAGCTGAGTTACATTGCCAAGCCGAGAAGGATACAGAGATATTAAGTGCCGAGTGATAGACAGTCAAGTGCCGAGAAGAAAATTTTTTATATACATGTCTGGAATGATACAAACTTTGACGATAAGTGATCCGGCCGACTTTTATAAGCTTTTTGGGCTGACTTATGTATGCATTTAATATTCTTATATGGAGTTAGTTATGCATTTTAATTGTTTTATCCTATGCATGACTCATTGTAAAAATTAATTGTAATACCATCAAGGTATGGGTATTGGATCTTGATCGTTGATCTAGATCTTAGTATGAGACTTGAACGGATATATTAGATTGCTTTAAAACCCTATTTTGTGTGTGAGTATGAGAAGAGTATGGTGTGTGGTGACTGCATTTCTGAAGTTGAATGCACAGAGGGTTATTTTGTGAAGAAGCAGAGATCAAGTAGAGTGAGAACACAGTGAACAACAGAGTAAAGATTATATCAAATTATGAGATCATAGAAGGTACTGGAAAGAGGAGATCCATCATCAGCATCAGAGTGCATAACGAAGGATCAATACTTGAGACATTCTAATCATTGTATCAAGTGAAAATCTCTAAACAAAGTGGTTCTAGTAGACCTTTCTTTATCTCTTAACAGAGTGCTTACTTCATCGTAAGTTGAAATCCTTTAACAGGGTAGATTGTAATGATCTTAAGCTCTTAACAGGGTAGACCTTTCACAGGGTAGATTACATTTTGTAATCAAACATGTGTAACCTTAAATGGTACACTTTATTACTGTAATAGTGGAGAATTTTGTGGGTATCATCCCCACCCCAGTTTTACCTATTTGGGTTTCTGGGTTACCAAGTTATTGTGTTATGTGTTATACATTTCATTGTGTGATTACTATCTGAGATTATTGAGATTACATTAGATTCATATATGTATGAATGTGGATCAGTTTGTTTTAAGTGTTCAAATTTGAAGATCTGATTCACCCCCCCTCTCAGTATCTTTCTTTCCCATTATTGTATTTCCAACAATTGGTATCAGAGCCAAGTTCTGTAAAAAGTTTATACTCATCTTGAGAATCAGATCTTGAGATGGAGATCTACAAGATGGGGAAAGTCATTGAGAATCAAAAGATTGATGTTCAGCTAGCACTACAACAGCTTGAGACTGCAAGACAAGAATTAAAGAAGTCCTTGGCTGCAAGGAAAGATTTGGCCAAACAAATAAATGACACTCATTATCAAGAAGAGGACACCACAAATCTATTTTAGAATGGAGATTCTACTGAGACTGATGCAGCAATTGTAGATCTACTAGAAAAGAATAGTGCACTATGTGAAGAAGTCAAAAACTTGAAAAAGGAACAAGAAGCCCAATCAATAAGAATGTGTGAAGTTGTTGAACAGAAAAAGAATGCTGAAGATGACAAGGCTATGGTAGAAGAAGATAAGAGAATACTGACTACCAGACTTGATGAAAGAACACATGATGTGTAAACAATGATATTCAATCAAGTGGACATGGAAAATCAACTACTACTTGCAAATTAGGAGATCAGCAGGAAAGACTTGGAGATTGTAAATCTTAGATCTGAGAATAATCAATTGAAAGATGAATTGAGATTTGAGAAAGAAATTAATAACAGAGTGAATGATCCGAGTGCAGCTATGAGCTACTTTGAACAACTGGTGAAAGCATCAAGAAGACCTAAAGATTCTTCTGGATTAGGTCACACTGAACAACATTCAACTACTGAAAATGGAGAATCATCTAAGACAGGTGAAAGAATGCATGTAAAGCCGAGAAACAACAAATCTGTTTGTCACCACTATGGGAAACAAGGTCATACAAAAAACATTTGCCGAAGCAAGAATGGTAAGTCCAATCCGAAAACTAACTTTAATGGTTACTGTTTTAACTGTAATAAGTTTGGACATCAAGCACATGAATGTAACACAAAGGCAAGCAAAACACATAGACTCAATGGTAATTGCTATAACTGTCACAAATACAGTCATAGAGCACAAGATTGCAGATCTAAAGGTAAACAACAGTGGACATCAAAGGTATAAGAGAGATCACCAAGAAAAGGAAATACTCACAATTGGGATTACAATACATGGCATAGTTGTCATTACTGTGATGAGTATGGACATGTTCCATAAAATTGCATAAGGACACATTTTAGAGGTAAGTCTAAAAGTTGGATGAATGGAAGTCTAGTTTGTCACAGTTGTCTAAAAATTGGTCATATAAGGAAATATTGCAAGACTAGGGTACCTGCTCCTACTGTTGAGCAAATAAGGGAACAGATGAACAAGACATGGGTTGAGAAGTCTGAACCATGCAGAAATGAAGCTAATGAAGCCGAGGTCACCCAATCCAATGGATCAGGTGATCACATCATCTCCAACTAAGAGAAAGAGGTATATAAGGAACTGTTTTAAAAAAATTCTTATCTTACATCAGTTCCTAACATAAAATGTACAAAAGTCCATATTTACATATGTTAAGATGCACCAAGACATATTTTGAAGACAAAATGCTAAGATGAGCTAATTGCACTATAGGTGCCGAGTACTAATCATGGACACTAAAGCCGAGTTCTTTAGTGAAGCGCCGAGTTTTGTTGGTCGAGCAAGTTTTATGAAGTGCCAAGTTTAGTGAGCTGAGTGGGATGCAAGTTGTGATAGAGCTGAGGACAGCTGGCTTGCACTAACTCAACGGGCAGAACATTCAATGCTCACCTACCTTGGCATTTTGAAGTTTATAAAGGATGAACAGTCGACATCTCATTTTTACCTTGCAATTTTTACCGTTTAACAGAGAGATTGGAGTAATTTGTAGAATTGATCTTAACAAAGTTAGCTACGAAGATTTTACCAGCGTTCCGTCAGCAATCCTAAGGTGAACAGTGTGAAGAGCTACTTGCCGAGGTACTCTATTTTTTTTTTATCTCTCGAACCCTAATTTCAAATTATGGCTGCAAGTTCTTCCACACCAGCTAAGAATATGGAGGCAGAACTAGAACAAATTCAGTTGATACAGAGTGATGAATGTGAACCTCTCAACTTTCAAGCCGTTCCTGAAAGTGTGATTCAAAGTGATTTAATAGGATCCCTCTCATCTATTCCACCCAAGGTACTCATGATTCATGATGTTTAATCGTGTTATATGGTTAAGATTGGTGAAGTAGGAGATAGTGAATTGAGAAAATCCTAGAGTAAATTGTGTGAAAATGGATTTCTGAAGGCAGAATTCAAACATCTAGCTGACAAAGGGTTAACTCGTGCCCTAGATTTTCCCCAATGTTTCAAAGATGAATGGATTAAGGTTATCCTTAGCTGAGTTCATGACATGTGTATGTGGTTAGATAATGGACCAGTCAAGATCACCAAAAGCATGATTCATCGAGTGACTGGATATCCTGTAGTACATGGAAAATGAATAATGAGGGATAACAACAAAGAAGAAATTACACTGAACACTAGAGTAGTATGGAATAACAGAGGTATGACTATCTCTATAATTACTGACCTAGAACTTGATTTTAGAGTAAGGGTAATAGCACATAAGTTCTATCAGTCTACCAGATTGGGTAGTGTTCCCTATATAGTAGTTGATCAGGCATGGAAAATTGTGAAGAAGAATCACACATATGATCTTGCCGAGCTACAGCAGACACAACTAGCCAAGAACCTAGCATCAATCAGAAAGGCTAAGAGCTCATCATGTAAGTTTAGTTCTTTACAAGTCTGTATATTTTTCTACATTCAGGATACATTTCCTACACTAGGAAATATTGTTTGGAAAAAGGATAGGCCCATTACAGTTCAGATTAGTGAATGTATTGAGAAGTTGGGTAGCAATTTCAATAGCATAACGGGGAGCTATTTTGTAGAATTCAAGAAGAGAATGAGATTAAGGACTAGGATTCCTAAGTCACTAGTAGAGACGCACTATGAAGAAATATGTTTTCTAGTTGATACAGATAATACTTATATCAAGGCAGTGACTCCTAGGATAACATGCTTAGAACCTTTTCCATATGAAATCAATGTTGATGAAGCATCAACTGCCATCATTGCACTCCTAGCCAAGGCAATTGATACTACAGTAGAGAGATTTGGAAACTTTGATGAAGCTAAGGCTAAAATTTCTAGAAGCTTGAATGAGGGAACTATGGAGAGGAAAAGAAAGAAAATTGTGAAAAATTTGAAGAAAATGGTTGGCTTGGGTAGTGATGAAGAACCTGAGGATGCACCTTTAGGCCTAACCACTGGACAAGGTGAGGATATTTCTACAAAGGAGGAAGTAAGTGCATCATAAGAAGTTACTAAGAAAGCTAAAGGCAAGAAACCATCAATTGTCATATAACCAAGAAAAGCAAAGCTAAACCTAAGGTTACACCTCCTGCAGCTAATCATCCGAGGACTATAGCATCTACTGTTACTTCCCCAGTAGAAGTACAAACAAAAGTATATGGTAAGAGGAAATTTGCAGAAAGTAGTTCTGGAAAGGAAACAAAGGTTGCTCCTAAGGCCGAGCTGAGTAAGCCAGCAAAGAGACCAAGAAGGAGATTGAATTTGGGGATAGATAGTGATGAGGAGAAGATAGAAACTAATGAACCTATAAACATACCTACAGCTCAATTCAAGAAACCAGCAAGTATTGATGAGGTATGTGACACTTTGAGGAATTCAGTAGGGTTAGCAACATTTAAGTTCATTAAGTATGAAAAGTTGAAAACTGCAGACAGGCACAAAGTACAGGAAGCACTCTTGGATACAATGAGTACTTTCAAATTAACTCCTACAGAGATAGGAAATCATGTGCCAGATGAATTTTATGATTTTCTGTCAAGCAAATGGGAATTTACACTTGCCACTGAAAGACAGATCAGGGAAGGAACTCTAGCACAGGTAATACCTGAGCTCACCTCAAAACAAAGAGTCAAATTCATTGAGGAATACAAGAGTAGGTTTATTCCTAAACTCAGAGGCTATGTTGTTCTGAAAAATGACATTGAAGGTGTAGTACAACAAAGCACAAGGATTTGGAAAGAGATCTTTGGAATGCTCATTCCAAAAGATAAGAAATCTGGTGAGGAGACATCTGAGCAAAAGACAAAAGAAGTTGAGGTAAAGACTACCCCTCAACCACAGGTACCACAAGATCAAATTGGCAGAGAACAGGACAAAACCAAAGATGCATTAGATGCAACAAACTTTGTTGATCTGACCGCAGACAATCCTTTGGATTATATAGTTGATGGTCCAAGCAATTTGAATGCCGAGGAACAAGAAATGTTGAGTGGTAAAGACACCGATTTGCCTATTAAGGCTACTGATACAGAAGAAGTTGTCAATGATAAGAAAGGTGAAGAGGAACAACAAACAAATAAACAAGAGGTAACTTCATAGAATCTGCCTATTTTAGAGGTTGTGAGAAAAACTTTAGATAGTGGAGTAGGGATGAAGGATACAGTTGAAAATCCTAAAGAAGAAGAGGCCATGCAAGTGTTGGTTGATCTACCACACTCTACATCATCCACTCCTACAGGTCCTAAAACTGGTGGTATGCCCAATCCACAAACAATTTTGATAGAATTAAAAGAGGCACTTGATGTTGACACTATCAAAGGGAAAGATATTATGCTGCCGAGCATAAGTTCTCCAGAATTGAAGAAGAAGAAAATCTTGAAGAAGAAGTCTCAGATTTTAGATGTGACATTAGATGAAGTCATTGTCATTCCACAATGGGATCCCAATGAGTAAACATTTGAGAAAATAGGAACTCTTCAAGAATTGCTTAAGAGGAAGAAGAGACAGGAAGAGATGAAGATAGTTCTAAGCAAAAGCAGGTGTTGCATGACATCAAAGACATATTTGCAAAGGCTTTTGACTTAGAGGATGAAACGCCTCAAGCTCCAATCATTGATCAGCTAGTCAACATTGTAGAGAAGGTAACTAATGAGGACATAGACAACAATGAAAAGCTTCTGCAATGGTCCAGGAGAAAATTTGAGAGAAAAGTCCTAGAGAAGATCTCAGAAGAGATTGCGACTAAACAGGTTAAACTTTCTGTTCTTGTAGAAACTTTAGAGAAAGTTACAACCAATGTTTATTCTTTGTATAGGAAATTATGTGATGTTGAATTTTTCACAAAGGATAATCTACAGCTTGTTGAGAAGCTACAGTTAGATTTAAAATCAACTGGTACTACTTTGGGTAAAGATACTACTTCTAGTTCTTTACATTTTAATAAGTTGATAAATGCACAAACAAGAATAGCTGAGCTTATGGCTGAAGATGGTTGAATAAGGGCCAAATTCATAACTATTCAGATAAGCATGTTGCCTCACTTGGAGGTAATATAGAAGGAACTCTCAAAAGAAAAGGAGTTATCATAGAGCAGTGCAAATCTATCGACTGTAGAGAGTTTAGTGAGTCTAGCTGCCGAGCTAGAAATCAAATTGGAATTTATGAAGATTGAAAAGGAAAGCTGGGATACTACATTTGAATCCACCTTGCAGCTTCATAAACAATATTTTGGATAAGTACAACTTAACCCCACCAGCAATCAGTGACAAAAATAAGGGGGAAGTTAGTAAAGAAATTGGTAAGGATACAGAATGATAAATCAGTACAGTAACATGTACACTTTATATAATTTTTGAAGGCATGTAAACTTGTATATTATTTCCGAGTATATTCCTAGGGGGAGTACTTAGTGTACTTAGGCAATATTTTGATGAAATGAATGGAAGTAATGATAAGTGTTTTTTCCACTAATATCAAAGGGGCAGATTGTTAATCTCTAAGTTCTGTTGATGATTAGTGACCAAAACTTAGTCATTCACCTAGGAAGTTTTAGTTGGCTATCACTGTGGCCAAGCTAAAACTATGCAAGGCCAAGCAACATTGCCGAGTAGTTTTTTAGTTTGACTAGTTACATTGCCGAGTCGAGAAGGATACAGAGATATTAAGTGTCGAGCGACAGACAGTCAAGTGCTGAGCAGAATAGTTTTTATATACATGTCTGGAATGATACAAACTTCGAGGATAAGTGATCCGGCTGACTCATATAAGATTTTTGGGCCGACTTATGTATGCATTTAATATTCTTATACGGATTTAGTTATGCATTTTAATTGTTTTATCCTATGCATGACTCATTGTAAACATTAATTGTAATACCATCAAGGTATGGGTATTGGATCTTGATCATTGATCTAGATCTCAGTATGAGACTTGAACGGATATATTAGATTGCTTCAAAACCCTATTTTGTGTGTGAGTATGAGAAGAGTATGGTGTGTGGCAACTGCATTTCTGAAGTTGAATGCACAAAGGGTTATTTTGTCAAGAAGCAGAGATCAAGCAGAGTGAGAACACAGTGAACAACATAGTAAAGATTATATCAGATTATGAGATCATAGAAGGTATTGGAAAGAGGAGATCCATCATCAGCATTAGAGTGCATAATGAAGGATCAAAACTTGAGACATTCTAATCATCGTATCAGGTGAAAATCTCTTAACAGAGTGGTTCTAGCAGACCTTTCTTTATCTCTTAACAAAGTGCTTACTTCATTGTAAGTTGAAATCCTTTAACAGGGTAGATTGCAATGATCTTAAGCTCTTAACAGGGCAGACCTTTCATAGGGTAGATTACATTTTGTAATCAAACATTTGTAACCTTAACCAGTGCACTTTATTACTGCAGTAGTGGAGAATTTTGTGGGTATCATCCCCACCCCAGTTTTACCTATTTGGGTTTCTGGGTTACCAAGTTATTGTGTTATGTGTTATACATTTCATTGTGTGATTGCTATATGAGATTACTGAGATTACATTAGGTTCATATATGTATGAATGTGGATCAGTTTGTTTTAAGTGTTCAAATTTAAAGATCTGATTCACCCCCCCCTCACAGTATCTTGCTTTCCCATTATTGTATTTCCAACACTTCCAACCCCATAGAAGAGGCTTTGATATGCTTAAATATATTCAAAAATAGTTCCAACCGATCAGGAATGGTTATGACCATTGGCAACCACCTTTTGAACTTCTCAAACAACTTTGATAACTTTTTAGCAACATTGCAACATTGTTGCATTTTACACTTTTTGAACCCATAATGACATCCATTGGATTTCTCTGACCAAATAATGATACAATATGACCAAAATCATCCAAATTCCTTGGATATAATACCTAAACACTTCACATCCCTAAAACACCTATTGACACCTATCAAATTCAACAAAGATCCAAGTGGACTAAGGTGTCCTAAGGTTTATAGATGTGCCTTAGGGACCCTTGACCACACAGATGGATCAAGACACAAGTGGGATGATCACAAGGATCAATCCTTATTACAATTCAAAAGAAATCAACTTGAATTAATGAGATAAGCCATGGGTGCCCTGCACCATACTCCTCAAGACAAAATGAACTCAAGTCTCTCGATTTGGACAGTCTTCAAGTTGAAATCCTATTTTTTGAATATCTTTAGGGGTCATCCAGGTAGCAGCCTCCATAGGTTGATTTTTCCACTTTACCAAGTACTCATAATAAGTGGTTCTCCTAGTTTTCTTGCTCACTCTTTTGTCTAGAATGCCTTCAATCTCAGGAGGGTTTGATTTGGGCAGATCATTCAATGCTTTGTCCTGTGGAGGATTTGAATCACCTACAACACAATCATTACTAATAGGACCTTTATAAGCATATATGTCAACAATATTGAAAATAGGTGATAGACCAATATGAGATGGATAATCAATTGTGTAAGTGTTGTTGCAACACTTATTCAATATTTTGAAAGGAACAATCTTTTTCATCATGATTTTAGTGTATTTATCCTTGGGTAGCCTTTCTTTCTTAGGGTGAATCATCACCATATCTCCCACTTTGAATTTCAAATCCCTCCTCTTTTTGTCTACATGCTCTTTATACTTTTTGTGGTGTGGTGCAACTTTGTCTGCAGTTGTTCATGGATATCCTTGATTACTTCTACAAATTCCTTTGCTAATGCACTTCTCTTCTCCATATCCTTCACATTTTTGAGTTCTAACACACCTCTAGGGTGAAAAAAATACACAATCTGGAAAGGATTCAAACAAATACTCCTATTGAGTGAATCATTGTAAGAGAATTATACTTGGGAAAGTATGAAATCCCAAGTGACTCCATGTTCTTGAGTTAAACATCTCAAAAGATTTCCAAGAGACCTATTGATCACTTATGTCCGACCATTTGACTATGGATTATATGTTGATGAAAAAGACACATTAGTTCCAAGCTTTCTCCATAGTGTTCTCAAAAAATGTCCCAAAAACTTAAGGTCTCTATCAGATATTATTGACAATGGTAAACCATGAAGCTTAACAACTTCCTTAAAGAATAACCCTCCTTTGTGAGACGCATCATGAGTTTTTCTACATGGTATGAAGTGTGCCATTTTAGAAAATCTATCTACTACCACATAAATACTGTCAAATCTAGATTCAGTCTTAGGTAGACCTAGGACAAAGTCCATTCTTACTAAATCCCATGACTTTGAAGGGATAGGAAATTGAGCATAAAATACTACATTTGATGTGTGACCCTTGGCTTGTTGACAAACTAGAAAACTCTCCACAAATCTTATAACATATGTCTGCAACTTGTGTTAATGATACAATCTCCTGACAAGTTCAAGTGTTTTATCCACTCCAAAGTGCCCTGCTAAGATTCCACAATGCTTCTCCTTGATGATGTTTTCCCTAAAGGATCCTTTTGGCACACACAATAAACTGCCTTTGAAAAGTAATCCATCCTACACAAGCAACTATGAGAAATTAGTGTGATATTTCTATGTCATCTCAGTACAAATTTGATAAGCCTCCTTGAAGTCATCATCTATGGCATACATGTCCTTTATAGCATGAAACCCAACACTTTCTAACTGAATATATTGAATGGTTAAATGTCTCCTACTAAGGGCATCAACAACCTTATTCACAATCCCTTTCTTATGTTTGATAGTAGAGGTGTAAGATTGAAAAAATTCCATCCATTTCACATGTTTATGGTTAAGTTTCTCTTTTCTATTTAGAAAACTAAGAGCATGACTATCAATAAAAACAATGAATTCTTTGGGAAACAAATAATGCCTCCATTTCCTTAGTGACTGCACCATTGCCTAAAGTTCAAGATCATAGGTTGAATATTTCAGCTTATCTTCATTCAATTTCTCACTAAAGAAGGAAACCAATCTCCCTTCTTGGCTCAACACCCCACCAATAGCCTTGTTGCTTGCATCACACTCCACTGTGAAGAATTTGTGAAAGTCTGGTAGAACCAAGAAGGGTTGCTCTGTAATCTTTTTCTTCAAAAACTCAAAAGATTCATTAGCCTCATTAGTCCATATAAATCTGCATTTTCTTCCACCTTTAATAGTATTGATGATAGGAGTACATATGCCACTGCAATTTCTGATAAATTTCCTATAGAAACTACACAAACCATGAAATATTTTTACCTCTAAAGTAGTAGTAGGAGGTGGCCAATTGAGTATGGATTCAACCTTAGAAAGATCCATCTTGATGCTATTCTTGGATATTACGAATCATAAGAATACAAGCTCTTCTTGAAGGAATACTTATTTCTCTAAATTGATCTTCAACTATTCCTCATGGAGCTTCTTCAATACCATATCCAAATTCTTGAGATGTTTATCCTTTCTCTTGGTAAAAATCAGAATATCATCACGATATACAACAACAAAATTATTGAGAAAATACTTTAAGACTTCATTCATAATCCTCATAAAAGTGCTTGGAGAATTTGAGAGACCAAAAGGCATTACAAGCCAATCATAAAGGCCCTTTGTGGTCTTGAAAGATATTTTCCACTCATCTCCACCTCTGGTCCTTAGCTGATGTTAACCACTTTTGAGATCCACTTTGGAGTAATAGATTTCACCCCCTAAACAATCCATTAGATCCTCTATTCTAGGCATAGGAAACCTATATCTGATAGTTATCCTATTGATTGCCATAGGGTAAAATCACAATAATCTGTCATCCTTTTACAAAGGAAAAGGACGACAACACCAAAACTGTAAAACTTCAAGGGCATAAAATTCACATTTTTGTTGAGAATTTGAAGATGATGTAAACTAATGAAATGTGTGAAATAGGTTGAATTATATGCCTATAAATTGTTTTAAAAAAATTGAACCAAAATTAATATGTTTTTTGAAATTTTAAGGTCTATTTTTCATTTTGTGAAAAATACTGTAAATCAGGGAGTTTACTTCCCACCAAATCATTATAAGTAAAACATTAGTTTTTCCTCCAATTTTAGAATATATTTTAGATGACATGTATAGCTAGTTCCCAAAAAAAGAAAGAAGTGTTTTCGATGTATACTTTGACCGTTATAAGTATTCAAAGTAGAACTTAGTTGAAATCAACCATTTTTGTCTCCCACCATTTTTCCCCTATCAAAGCTATACCAAAAACCAAATAAATTACATATTATTGAAGAGGACTCTCCTCTCTAGTGTTATCTATGATTTTAATATTTTTTTGAATTGATGTAGTATTTTTTTATATTATCCGAATCAATGACTTCCAAAAGCTTTAATTACCTACATGCAACTTTTAACAAATTTGTTCAATGTTATGTAGTCAAAACAATATAAAAATTATATGTCAAGAATCATAGTTCCGAGATCTACAAAAGGGTACTTTTAGTTTTTTGACATTGTTAAGTTTCAATAGAGAAAAAACTAGCAGAAGTGACCACTTGCTAATTTGGTGTGTTTTTGGAGGTTCGGTTGGCAACAAGGCATGCCACATAGGATGACTCGGCTGAGTAGTACTTGGCTGAGGGTAACTCAGCTGAGTCTAGCTAAGTGGTTGCCCACCTGCGAGCGGTTTCTTGGGTGACCAACCCTTTCATTTTGAAAGGTATATATAAAAGTTGTTTTTAAAAAAAATAAATATCAATTGAAAATTTAAATACTTATTTCAGAATATATAAAGTTTTTTGAGGAAGCGAAGAAGACATTTTGTGACTGGAGGAAGCGAAGAAGGCAATTTTAATAAAGAAGGATTCTGAAAGCAAAATATTTTTTTTGCTTCTATTTGAGCAATGGGAAATAAAAGGACTAGAACAAGGAAATATGATCATAAAAGGAATGACCAAATGAAAGGTCATACAAAACTT
>MU226705.1:944387-985300 GCA_018584345.1 Thuja plicata
TATGTCCATCTGAACAAAAATATTCATGACATCCCCTTAAGCACTTGAATATGTATCAAAAAAAGATTCCACATGTATGTATAACTTTTAAGTGATTTTAAGATTTTAATTTATATAAAAATTGATTCATGTAACCTAGCATGTAAAAATTCTAGGGTTTTGTTATGTACTAATATTGAAAATTGAGTACATAATGAAAATGTAGATAAAATGATCAAGTTATGACAAAGATTTTTGGCATGTTCTCAAGTAATAAATATATATAGTCATATATATCTTAATTTAATTCCCTACATAATCTCAAATGGTACATAGTTATGTTTTTAGTTTACGTTATGGTTAAATTATATGATTTTACCTGCTTTAAAGTTTACACGTATAAATGTTTCAGAATTTTGGATTTGGGTTTGCGTTTATGTTTATGTTTTAGAATTTTGGATTTGGGTTTGCGTTTATGTTTTAGAATTTGAGTTTGCGTTTAAGTTTGGGTTTGCATTTAAATGTTTTGAAATAACATCAATTATATTCAACCTAAAAAAATTCGTTTCTAGAAAATGAAGAAAAAAACAATTATATTAAATAATGCTACATAAAAAAAATCATTTTACACATATTCATAAATACAGTAAAATATTTTAAAAAACAAAATTAAAAGGGACCTACCTGATACTCGGCCGAGTTTTCTTCTTCACCTCACATGCTGAATCTTAGCCCCTCAAAGTGCAAATGAGGGGCTAGCAGGCTATTTTGGGGATTTTAAAAAGATTCATATACTCGACCAAGTATAACTCGGCTGAGAGGTACTTGGATGAGAGTACCAGGCCACGTAGGTGCCACTTAGCACTGTGTGGCGCCCACGTAAACTCGGCCATGTTAGACTCGGCCGAGTTCTACTCAGCTGAGTCTAATGCGAATGAGCATCTTGAATTGTGCTTAGGGGTGATAGATTATTGTGCTTTTACCCCATAGAATCTATACATAGTCTCCATGTACCTTCCTTCTTAGCTGCTAGTACTGCAGGGACTGCACAAGGACTCACTCTCTTCCAAATGAGCCTTTTAGACAATAATTCCTCAATCTGTCTCACTATTTATTTATTCTATTCAGGGGTAATTTTGTATGCTACCTTGTTTGGAAGGGTATGAGGTCTATACAATGACTCACATCCCTCTGAGGTGGTAAAGTCTTTGGTGTACTTTGTACAATCATACCTTTATACTGATCCAACAATGTTTTAACCTATTTAAGACCTACATATCTGCTAGTGGCTTTGACCTTTGGTTCCCTTAGGGTTGTCTTTTGGGGTCTCACAATTAAAGAAAAACAAGGGGTATCCTTTTCCTTCAATGCCTTCATGAATTATTTCTCCCCAACACACAAGACACTACTAACCACATCCTTTTCCTTCCCATCATTAGGAAGTGGATTCATAACATATTCAACACCTCCTTTGGTTTTACCATTGGTATACACATTGGTTTTACCATATTTTTGGCATTCACATCAAATTTCCAGGGCCTTCCTAGCAATAAGTGACATGCATCCATCTTAGTCATATCACACAAAACTCTGTCTACATATTCTCCTATATTGAATTATACCCAAACTTTTTGACAAATGAGGGTTTGTTTCTCTTTGGTCAACTATGAGGCTCTATAAGGGAATGGATGAGGGATTCTTTGTAACCTTAATTTATCAATCAATTCTCTAGATGAAATATTATCAATGGATCTAGAGTCTACAATAACTTTGCATACCTTATTGTTCACTTTGCAACTTGTTCTAAACAATGACTTCCTTTGATGTGGTTATGGAGTGGTAGGTACCCTTAGGAGTGTCCTTTTCAGCATGAGACATTCTCCTTGTTCTAGATTTGTAGGCCTTGAAGTGGTGGTGTGATAAGAAGACACACTATGACTATCATCCTCTTGGGTCAACAACAATCTTCTATGTCATCCTTATCTTCTTGTGCCAAGCTTCTCAGGACATCTAAAATATTGATGCCCAACCTAGTTACAAGTGAAAAAATTACCAGTGAAGACAATAGGTCCTCTCCCACCAAATCTTCCCCTACTATTTGATCTCCTTCCTCTAAAAGAACCTCTGTTACTTGTCTCTCCTTCTGATCTGTGATTGCTAGATTCACCTTAGCTTCTTGAAGATGATCCCCCACCATTGAATCTTCCTCTACCTCTGAAATTGTTCCCTCTACCTCTGCTATTTTGTTTACCTTTTCTTCTTTGTTTCTCCTCAACCCTTAGTGTCCTTTGATAACACTTGTGGACAGTCTCAGGGTTGAAAAAATGAAGATCACATTGGATACTATACTTAAGACCATTTAAATATCTTGCTAGCTTTTTTTTCTCACCCTCTGGTATCTTGGCATTAATATTCATTGTATGGAACTCTTCTGTGTAAGAATTTACATCAAGCTCTTTCTATCTTAGATTATGAAGTTTCTTGTGTAGGAATACTTCATATTCCTCAGGGAAAAACTATTTCTTGATCTCACTCACCATCTTCTTCCAAGTGGAAATAGGGTTTCTTTCTTCTTCTACCCTCTCACTTTGCATGAAGTTCCACCAACTAAGGGCTGAATGCTTCATCTTTGACTTAGCCAACTTCACCTTCTAGTATTCATATATCTCCTCACATTCAAAATAATTCTCTAATGCCTCTATCTAGTCCATGCATTCTTTTGGATTTATCTTACCCCAAAATATTGGTAGATCCACTTTCTCTTTCCTCCCACTCTTTCAAGAGCTTCTAGGAGAGGTCTCTGATCCGCAGGTATCTCTCCTCTATTAGGAAAAGGAGCCTCTTCTTCCTCTTCTTATAAATCCTCAACAAAATTCCTTCCTTGTTTACTTTTCATCCTCTCCAATTCTGCTTCAAGCCTTCTACTTCTAGCCGCTTGTTCTCTCACCAACGTTGCCAATTCTACATTGGTCATCCTTGCAAAGAGTTCCTCTTCACCTTGTTCTTCCATGTTTCAAAACTCTTCCCAAAACCAATCCTAGAGCTCTAATACCACCTGATGCAGAGTGCATAAAGAGAAAACTAAGGGTATGTACAGGATCATGCTATACCAAGCTATGGCCTTAAGTGGTAATGAAGAATCAAAAAATTAGGGTTAGTCAACTTGACATAAAAAGTTGAACATCTTATCAACCTTATGTGAAAAAATTGTAAGAACAAAATTTGTAGGAAATTGAACATAGTTTCTAAACTACTAGCCCTTGTCTAAAAAAAAAATCTAATTGTTCAATATTTTAGATTTCAATGTAGTAGTAAAAAAATTTCAGGAAAAAGATAAAAAGTACTTGTATGTCTGACCACCTTAATCACAATCAAATGATGACATATTTTCACAAGATTATAGAAATAAGTAGTAGACTCATGCCCGGAAGTGACACATATTTTTGTGTAATTTTTTACCAAATAAATAATTAATTTTAAATTTTCTCCTACAACTTATTCAAAATAAAAAAATCTCATGTCTGACCACTTTAACTAATTCTAAACGTTACAAAATTGCAAACTTATTTTTTTCTTATTATAGGCGAAGAATAGAATGTGATCCATGTTTCAGATTTCAAAAAGGTTAAACCGTTTGAAATTTATAACTCAATTAGAAAATAAGTAATAATTACTTACTGAACTCAAATTCTGACATCAATTATCTTGATAGAAACCTGATAATGTCTTTAAGAAACCCTTTTTGTTTCATCAATTTTGGGTGAAAAATGGGTCGTCATCTACATGGTCAAAGTCTGGAGATTAGAGGAAATATGGTGAACACGTCATTTGGGTTGACCATCCACGTTTTGCATTGCAAAGCCAAAACCTAAAGCAAATACCAAGCCTAATCATATATCCGATATTATCAGATATCTGATACTATCAAATATACAATTATATCGGATATCCGATAACTCCCGCCCAAATTCAACATATCGATTTCAAACTTCTTTTCAATTTTATGATTTCAGGTTTTTTCAATTTTAGGAATTTACATTTTTAGTTTATATATTATAAATTTCATTTTTTTAATATGAATATTAGATGGTGAATTATTATTCTTACATTATACAAGGCTCCTTTGATAATAACAACATTAAGGAACACATAGTTAGTTCTTGAACATTGCAATAAAAATTAACACACATATTCTCTTAAGCCAAAATATCGAAACAAGTAAAAATGTTTTATTCAGCTTTTTAGACATTCTGCATGGTAAGAATTGGTGATGTGATAAGAATAACAACTAAAGATACCAAGGTTAGAAAATATGATTAACTATATTTAATCTATGTAAGTCATAAGAAAGAATCAAAAGTCAGAGAAATGAGAAAAGCACTTAAAACTTCTCAACTAAGTATAGTAAGGAATTTTAATTAATATCGAAAAGACAATGATGAAAGGTTATCTTCTCCTTTGATTAGTTTGAACTATTAGGTTGTTAATGAGTAGGATTGTGTATTTATCATTCCATAGAATATCAATGATGATGTATATACTAACAATGATATTAGTGGAAGGGTTGAGTTGATACAGGAAATAGTTACACACAGGAATTGCGAAAAGGGAAATCTTCCTCCATAGATTCAGCCTATCGAATTTGGAGAGCATACGCTCCAATCATAAAAATTGTATCTGAGAGAAGAAAAATGCAATGTATTGACACCTACAAACTGATCCCTTAAAAAGGGAAGAAAACTTTGTATATGAGGGTATTCCCTCTAGTAATGCAAACGAGTGTTTCAAAATGTAATAAGGGGGAATGCCCCCTTAAATCTGATTATGTATCTTTCTGGACCTAGGTCCCAGACAAGGCTAGAGGTTTTCTTGACCCTGTTCTTTCCTACTAGTGCCCGCACTAAATGGGGTTGTACATTTCATCTGCTAATTAATAAAATTATTTGGTCTAGGCCTTTTACCGATCACAAAAAAATATATTATTATTAGATGGTAATAGCATTAGTATTATATAATTATTTAAATATTAGTATTGTATTATATAAATTAGTATTATATTATTATTATTTATTTCTCTATTGTATTATAGTAAAATATTAGTATTAATTATTTATTAATATTTATATTATAATAATAATACCTAGAGAGAGAGAGTTCCCAAGGTGCACTAAGCCAAATTGGTCAGCAATTTTTGGACATCCATATCTCAAACCTCGTGAGAGATATCAAAGATATGTGAAGTGAACAAGGACCTTCTTGGGAATACCTACAAGCATGTAGCTCAGTTCTAGGAGATTCCACTCGGATTCCATTTGGAGACCTGATCTTCGTTGGTGAATAAAGTGGCATTGATGCTTAGTTAAAAGTTGCTCAATGGTGCATCTTTCAAACCGTTTGTTGTGGGACCAAACCATCAAATCCATTAGATCTAGGTGGCTAGGTAAACTCTAAGGGAGACCTTTCTTTGCTCACGTAGCATCACAAATGTTTCGGCACATGTGGGACCGAAGTGTTCCCAAGGTGCACTAAGCCAAATTGGGCAGTGATTTTTGGACATCCATATCTCAGACCTCGTGAGAGATATAAAAGATTCATGAAGTGCACAAGGACTGACTTAGGGAGGCCTAAAATTATGTAGATCAGTTCTGGGAGATTCCACTCAAATTTTATTTGGCAACTTGATCTTGTTTGGTGCAAAAAGTTGCATTGTTGCTCAGTTGAAAGTTGCTCAATAGTGCATATTTCAAACCGTTCATCGTGGGACCAAATTGTCAGCTCCATCAGCTCAAGTTGGTTGGGTAAATGCTAGGGGAGACCTTTCTTCACTCGTGTAATATCAAAAATGTTCTAACGCATGTCAAACCGAAGTGTTCCCAAGATGCATTAAGCCAAATTGGGCAGCGATTTGTGGAAATCCATATGTCAGGACTCGTGAGAGAAATCAAAGATCCATGAAGTGCACAAGGACCATATTGGGAAGGCCAACAATCATGTAGCTCAATTCTTTGAGATTCCACTTGGATTCCATTTGACGACTCGATCTCGGTTGGTGCAAAAAGTTGCACTGTTGCTCAGTTGAAAGTTGCTTAATGGTGCATCTTTCAAACCATTCATCGTGGGACCAAACCATCACCTCCATCAGCTAGATTTGGCCAGGTAATGATAGGGGAGACCTTTCTTCACTCATGTAGCATCAAAAACATTTTGACGCATGTCAGACTGAAGTGTTCCCAAAGTGCACTAAGCCAAATTGGGCAGCAATTTTTGGACATTCATATCTCAAACCTCGTGAGAGATATCAAAGATTCATGAAGTGCACAAGGACCGTCTTGGGAAGGCCTACAAGCATGTATCTTAGTTCTAGGAGATTCCACTCAGATTCCATTTGGCGACCCGATCTCAGTTGGTGCAAAAAGTTGCATTGTTGCTCAGTTGAAAGTTTCTTAATGGTGCATCTTTCAAACCGTTCGTTGTGGGACTAAACCATCAGCTCCATTGGCTCCAGTTGGTAGGGTAAACACTAGGGGAGACCTTTATTCACTCGTGTAGCATCAAAAATTTTCTGGTGCATGTCAAACTGAAGTATTCCCAAGGTGCACTAAGCCAAATTGGGTAGCGATTTTTGCACATCCATATCTCGAACCTCGTGAGAGATATCAAAGATCCATGAAGTGCAAAAGGACCATCTTGGGAAGGCCTAAAAGCATGCAACTAAGTTCTGGGAGATTCGAATTAGATTATTTAGATTTGACAGAGAGCCTCAAAGATATTTTATCTCATAGAATGTAATGATTTCAATGTTCTTTATGCTCGAGCCAAGTAGGGAGAATGTACTGTGGAAGTACAAAGAATAAAATACACATGAATATTTTAAGGAGATTTGTAGGATATGCATAGATTGGATGTATTGAGAAAGATTTGAAGACTTTCAAGAAAATGCACATAGCAAATTGCAAGCTCGGGTAGACAAATGAGAGATGTGGAAGAACATACAAGGCATAAAAATCATTTTTATTGCTGCAACATGTGGAACTATTTAAGTCATGTTTTCTATTTCAAATAGTGCCTCTGGTATGTCACCTCAAGCAATGAGACAATTTGATTATAGAATATGTGTGTAGCATGTTAGTTGTTTGCCTATGCCAACGTGAAGTGTAGAAACAAAGGATGTACACAAGATACTTTACTTAATGTCTCAAGAAAATACCATACGATGGACTTCTTTTAATAGAAATACAAGGCATGTTATTTTATTTCATAGAATGATGTAAAGAGATTTCAGTTCATTGATTGCAAGGATTATAAAAAAAGCATGCAAAGTGCTTTTAGATCTATTCAAACATGGTGTAACACCAAAATAATAACATTAATCAAATGACAACCAAATCTATAAGGGATCAAAGGTTGTCTTAGTGGACATGCCACATGTATGAATGAGGGAAATTGAAAACCAAATTAGAGGTTTGGTTATTCCAACATCACAACAATGGAGTCTCTTAAATAAATAGATGTAAAATAAATGTTAAATAACATAATGCATTTGACAAAACATTAATCAATTGCACTCCTATCTACCATGAATCTTGCAATCAACATTTTGGTGCTCTCAAAAGTATAGTGCACCAGATGGCTAATGGAGAATGAATATGTAGTATGAAAATAATACATACATACAACACATAGAAAAGATATAATATGAAAATGAACATACATGCATAAATACAATGGATGACAAAGACATAATATGGAAATAATACATACATACAACACATGCCAAAGATATAATATGGAAAGGATATATAGATAGAACACATGACAAAGATAAAATAATCAGTAATGAACATGTAGATATGTATATATGATGTACAAAATGTGGCACATGCCATCTCAAAAAATTTACAAAATCAACATATCTAGATACAATATGGCATGTACGCCATCTCAAAATGTGCCATATGGCATCTCAAAATAAGAAGTTCAACTACAAATGTTTCTAGGACATCCTTTTCTATTGGTGGATGATCAAAGTGAAGTCTCTTCGAACTACTCTTTGGCTTTGAGGGATCCTGCATTCAAACACAAAAGTGAGACCCCAAGTTAGATTAATTAATTTATATGGTTTCTATAGACACCTAAAATTGGTTAGGTGTTCTCTAATCAATAAAATTTGCATTTTCAATCAAATCTCATCAAATTGCTCCAAATCTACATTTTTCAATCAAATCTCATCAAATTGCTCTAAATCAATCAAAATGGACTAAATCAATTCAAATGGACATTTATTAAATCAAAGTGGGAAAAATCAAAATTAGATCAAAGGATCAATCACCAATAACATTAATTAATTAAATATAAGCCTAAAGGGAATAATCAAACTATATAATTGATTTTCATCAATTAATTGTATAGTTTAAATCAAAAATCAAATCCAACGTATTCCCCTACATGGCTAATTTAATTAATTAATTGAATTAATAAATCATAATATCTTTCAACATGAATTTGAGGAACCAATGAGAATTGAGAAGGCAAAGCACATGGGTCATTCTAAAATTGCAATCTCAACCACTCATTTAGGCTTTTCAATTTCCTCCACTCATCTTATCCCAACCTTTGAGACAATCAATTGTCCCCTCATTTGAAACCATTTGAAATCCTCTCACTCAACCAAGGCTAAACCATGATCAATTGAATCCACCCGTACACTTGGGAAAATCTTATAAATAGAGAACAATTTGAAAGAATAAGATAATCCTAGACATTTGATTGCAAAACATCCACACTATAGTCATTTTGAGAGCAATATCAAAACAATTTGAGCATTTTCAAGCATTAGTGAGAGCATTTAGATGAATTGTTGAGAAAATTTGAGATAATTATGAGCTAGATAGGCATATCATTATCAATTTTATCATTATAGGACTGTTACTAGGAGAAATTTAAGTTGGGAGCTTTCTATTAGCATTCTTAGAAAGAGATCCATGGGATGCTTAATGATTTCCTTTCAATTCTTAGCTTAATTATTAATATTTTTCCATAGAATTATTAGAAAATAAACTAATCTCATGCAGGTGCAAAAATCACACACAAATGGCACCCACCATGGGGCTTTAGGCCTCTAATCCTCATTTTTAGTGATATTTTGCATGTGTTTGCTTCATTTTGTGTTTATTTTATAGATTGTAGGTAAAGATATGCCTACAAGCAAAATGATGACACCTACGAGCAATGAAATGATGCTTGAGAGTTCCTTCTATTTTCTTGTCTAGCTTCTTTCACGCCTGTCAGCTAAATAGTGATGCTTATGCTTTTAAAGCGATGCTTGTGATCCCTGAAATAATGCCTGCAATCTTTGATCTACCGTGTTTGCACTTTATTTTAACGTATTTAAACTACTTTGTCACGCCTATGAATTTTCTTTTTACGCCTGCAGTTAGTAAAGTAACACTTAATAGAGTGCAAAGAAACACCTAGATTAATGCAAAGTAATGCCTAGAAGCTGTAAAATGATGCCTACTATCTTCTATGTTTTTTTACTTGCAGTCTAATAAATTTCGAATACTAATGCTTTGTTGTTAATTTTGTTGTAGATGAACAGACATTTAAATGTGGAGAAACCAGAGATGAGGATCAAAAGGGAAAGCAAAGAGGTAAGGCTCCAAAATAAGCACTCTAAACAAATTCATAATGCAATCATTTTGGAAATTTTAGAAGAAGAGTGAGAATTATTTGAATATTAGATTAAAGTTAGTAATGCTTACAAAAGGAAATTTCCAAGTCTCTAAATTGATTGCATTTTCTAAGTCCTTAAGCTTTGTTTTGCAAAATTTTGTTAAGGATCTTAAATTTATTGTCATTTCAATTTGTTTTTCTTCACTTTGGTTGTGGTGTTGGCTAACTTGTTGGAGGAGACAGAGAGGGAACAATCGCCACTAGGTGAGTAAGCAAAAACCTCAAAAATGTGCCTAGCCTTTGCTAGCATCAAAATGAGGTATTTCACTTAACAAGATTTCTTTACTTAGATTGTGGCATTTTAATTTGTCTCTAGTTTAATAGGGCCACCCTATTATTTTCCATTTCAAACAAGACATTAGGTATATGCTCTCAACTTTTCAAAGTTGATCAAAAAGCCAAAAGTGTTGCGAAAAGGAGAAATTGAACCACACATTCAATTTATCAAAAACCTCCTTGTCAAGAGGTTAAAAATGAACAAGAGTGATTGAAGTGTTTGGAATTAAGGAAAGTAATAGGGATATTCTCTTCACTCTTTGAGTGAATCTAACTCCCAAACTTACTTGACTAGATTCAATTTATTGCTTTTCATGAACATGCTAGATACATAGAAGGCCTGACTCCTGAGAATTCATTTAAGAAGGTGGTGAGAGGGAACAACCCAAGTGGGATAAAATCACTTAATTCATGATACTATCCAACCCACTATAATCAAATGCACTCATCCCCAAAGAGTTGAAGTGGCTAAATTGTGTTGAGAATCTTCACTTTCTCTAGTAGTCCTTCAGGATTGCGCAAAATTATACTTTTGTGCATTTAGGAAGCCCTTGTAATAAGGGTATAAGAGAGTCTTCATGGTTTAGAATGGAGGTGTTAACTACAACCAGGTTAATTAGCAAGCTACCTTATTAGAGCCATTGTTTAATCGCCAACTTTTACTTTAGGTAGATTGTTTGGAAGAATTTCATATGCAAGACCCATGAAAACGTCCAAGAACATAAACTTGGTGTTTTAGGAGTAAGATGCAAACTTGATGTGTGTGTGTTGTATTTGTGTCTTCATTTTCAAGAAATAATTCAATCCTATACATCTGATCATAGACATTATACTTTTAAATCCTTAAAAACTATGATAAACCAACTTTTTCAACAAAATGATGCGTGCAGAAGGTTAATTAATACCTACAACTATTCCTATTACACCTACAAAATGAAGTTACACCTGAAATTATTGAAACAATGCCTATCTCATTAGAAAGTAACACCTGCAATATTTTAAACAATACCTATAAATGGCCAAATGACACCTACAAAATGTAGAGTGACATGTACAGTAATTCCAGTTACCGCATACGTAGTGTAAAGTCATGCCTAGACCTAACTAAAGTGTCACCCAGAAACAAGAAAGGGAAAATAGGGGTCATTTCCCAAGGGTTTAGAAAAAAATTGATTTCATTTATGGATACCCTTTTGGATCTTCTACCTGTTCATAAGTTTAATTTGATCAGAATCCTTCATTATTGGACAAATTGTAAAATCACTTAGGATTGATCAAACAGGTGATAAAAAGCCAAGATTTTAGTGATTAATTCTCATGCCAGCTTTCATCTGATTGCACTACATCAATTCTACCTTGCAGTCAGATGGAACATACTTACAACAAGAACTTCCTTTTCCTAGTGGTACCTCTATTCCTTCACAAAAACTGAATGAACCAGCTAAGGAGGTAGAACCGAACATGGCTTTCCCATTTGGATATATGGATCCCAACCTAATCAACCCCACCAACAAGGATAACAATAATAATAATGGAAATAGAGAGGTCAACAATAATGGGGCCAATGGAAGAGGAGTCAACCCTAAAAATCAAGGTGTAGACAACAACAATGTAGGAAATATTGACCCTAATGATGAAGAGGCTACCAAAGAGAAAGTATTGGAAAGAGATAGGGAAAAGTATTTTCTATACCTAGCACAAGTGGGGAATAAAATCCCCCACAACTATGATGTTGATAAACTAAAGAAAAAAGAGGACAAATCCAACCCTATCGACATCATGAACAAGCAGTTTAAGTTATTCCAAATGTAGTTGGACACTATGAAGAAAATGGGGGCTCCTAAACCTTTCTCTATCAAAGCATTATGTCCATTTCCATTTGACAAGACATTAATTATGGTCCCATTCCCTAGCAATGCTATTTTTCCTAAGTATGATAAATACGAAGGAGCATCTGATCCTCAAGATCATCTAAGGGAGTTATTTGCATTGAGCTTGGAGTTCATACATGATACAAAATAATTAATGAGGTTATTCCCAAGAAGTATGGGATGCATGGCAATGGAGTGGTTTTCCAAGTTACCCTCCAACATTCACACTTTTGAGGAATTGGCCTCCAAGTTTGTGACTCATTACTCTTATAATATCAAACATGAGGTCACGATGATTAATTTATGTAATACCAAACAACACGAGGGGGAAGGATTCCTATTTTTCCTACAAAGATGGAGAGTGGTATGTGCTAGATACCCTCAAAGTGTGCCCGAAAAGGAAAAGATGGACATATTTATTAATAGCTTGAACAATGAAATGAACTATTGGTTGAGGTTACAATGCCCTAGATCTTTCCAAGATTTGATAAAAAATGTAGTTAATATGGAGGAAGTATTGGTCAAAAGTGGAGAAATCAACTTTACAAGGATAATAAGAATGCTAACAACAATACTTCCAACAAAAATCAAAATAGGGCTCCTCCTAACAACAACCAATTTTGGATGAAGAACAATAACAAAGGTGTGGTCAATGATGGAGTTGTGAAAGCGAATAATTTGAAGGATACTCCATTTAGTCTCACTAGAGGATCCAATCAAGCTAATAATCTAAGTTAAGCACCCAAAGTTCCTTTCAAAAATAACAAAAATAACAACTTTGGGAACAATCAAGAGGCTAACAAGCCTAAACCATTCTTTGCTTCATCACCTAGAAGGAAGTTCACAATCTTGGGTGAACCACTTGAAAATGTATTGAGAACCCTCATTGCAAATAAGATTATTGACTTACCTAGGGCTCAACCCTACGAACCACAAGTAAAGCCTACTTGGTGGAGTGAGTCCAATCATTGTGAATATCATAGAAATCGAGGACATAAGACAAATGATTTCATTTTCCTAAAACATGTGGTGCAAGACCTTATTGACAATGGTGTGATTAAAGTGGAAGGACCTCAAAAAAATGAAGATCACATGGCATTCAAAACTCATTTCTTCAAAAATGAGAAAGGTGAATCTTCCAATTCTAACAACGGAGGTAAAAATGGAAAAAAATCAAAAGGTAATAATAATGTTAACTTTGCCAACAGTTATGAAAATACTATTAATGCCCTATCTGGACATGATAGTACTATCAATTTTGTGGTAATAAAGGAACAACATCACAAGGAGACCTCTAATTTTTTTACTAGGGGGAAAACAACAAGAATTACCTTACAAGGAAGTACCCCTAGAACTTTTGGTCATACACAAGAGACTACTTTGGCTAAACAAGCATCTTCTTCAACAAGGCCTTATAGTCTAATGGATCAACTACAAAAAACCCCGAATCGAAGTTCTATTTTGGAGCTATTGAAACTTTCTCCTAATCACAAAGAAATCTTGGATAAAGCTCTTGTGGAAACTACCGTTCCTAAAAAATTGGAAGAATAATGGTTTTCAAACATGGTGGGTCATCTCATAGCACCTCATTTCTTATCATTTATAGAGCAAGATGAAATTTCCATTAACCATCCTCAAAATCTCCCCTTGCATATAGAGGTTTTGATTAAAAAACACCGTGTTAAGAGAGTCCTTATTGATGGAGGAGCTGGTCTAAACATTTGTACCTTTAACCTAGTCAAAACTTTAGGGTTATCCAAGTCATCTATCAATCCTAAGAAACAAATAACTACAAAAGCTTATGAGGAGGAGGAAAGATCTTCTAAAGGAATGGTGGTTTTACCCATTCAAGTGGGTCCTATCAAGAAAGATACCATTTGTCAAGTCCTTGACATGAAATTAACTTATAATATTTTATTGGGAAGGCCATGGATTCATGAGATGCAAGTGGTGCCTTCGACCTATCATCAATATATCAAGTTTACATACATGGGTGAAGAAATAACTATTGGAGGAGATTCCAATCCCTTTCAATATTGCAATATGGTGAAACCTCTTTATGAGTTATTTATTCCACATAATAGGGAAGGAATTATTCCTAGTCTCATCATTGAAGAAACCAAAGAGGAAGGTCCTAATTCTACATTTACTTCAATTCCTAATGAAACTAAAATACCTACATCAACTAAGGGAAAAGAGAAAGTTAGTTATGAGGGTCAAAGTTTCAATAAAAATTCAGTCAAATTTTCTACACCAAAGGAAGAAATTTTGAGATCCTCTAAGGATGAAAGAGAAAAACTGAAAAGGACAACAATATAAAGATGAGTGAGATGATGCATAAATTTGAAAAACAATGCAGGATCAATTCCATAGGAGTGGGGGAATATTCTGTTTCCCTATTTGATTTACCAACTTCCCCAAAGAAACATGGAAAACCTTCAAATTCTCATCCACCTCAAAAATAAAATTATCATTTTGTAAGAGAGAGTGACCAATCAGCCATGGAAAATGAGGATAATGAAGTTTTACAATGGCTATATAAAGAGGAGGATACCTCAAATAATCCCGTTGAAAGAGTGCAACATGTTACCATCCAAACTGATCAATATGGAAAGGGAATTAAAATAATGAAAAATATGGGGTACAAGGGAAGAGGACCCTTAGGAATCAGAAAAAGGCTTGCTAGAACCTATCCAACCTTCTTAGAGGTCAAATGATGAAAAATCAGGAATAGGGTATCAAGAGAAAGAAGTTGGTTCAAGTTCTAGGCATGATTGTTATGATCATGTACATAGGTTAGAATATGAGATTGAAGATGACTCCAGAGAATATGAGTGGGATTCTCTATCCAAATATTCTTGTCATGATGAAGAGATAGATTTCATTCATACCTATGCTACTATACCTAATGCCAAAAATCAAGGCAATATGGATCAAGGGTCAAGTTCTACACATGTAGAAATTGTTTCTCAAGAATCAAATGTAGGACAAGCATCTAGAGAAAAAAAAATAGATAGGTGAACCTTGGGTACCTTTGTGAGGGGGGGGGGGGGATGATTAAAACATAATATTTAATCCACACACATTCTTTCTCATGGAAATCCACGAGTAGTCTAGTGAAGATGATTTTGATCTGACTTCCATGGAACACCTTGAGCAAGCACATGTTATTGACTTGAGCCATACAATGTACGAACCCTCAAACAAAGTCATGTCCTTGAACCCTTAAAATGAAAAATTTCTTAAGGAGTAATTGGCCCTTATTCACTCTGAACTCATTGATTGAGACTTAACCTAACCTAATAACCTACTCTATTTTCCCAATGACAATGCTATGGCCCAATACCTTAATACAGTTGATCCATCTTCCACCAATGAATTCAATCTGAACATGATGGTGGAGGCAAGGGTACAATCTCTTAATCCACAAAATAAAAGAAAAAAAAAAAGTAAAAAAATGAAAAGGTCTAGCGGTGAAAACCACCATGTGGTAGTACTAGACCCCCCAAAATTAAAAATAACGGATGTTTCCAAAGGTGAAAACCCAACTGTGGCACCTAAGGAAGAGAGATTGGATAATTTACCTAAACACAAAGATGAGAGATCTCCTATCCTCATTGATCCAATAGAAAAGGTCAACATTGGCACCAAATTGGATCCTAAGATTATTCATTTAGCAGAATCATTGACTCTAACAAAAAGGAAGGATTTCATCAAATTCTTTCAAGCAAAGCAAATTAACTTTGCATGGTCATATGCAGATATGCTAGGATTGGATCCAAGTTTCATAATGAACCACCTTAATGTGAGGCCCAACATAAAACCTGTTAAGCAAATGTTGAGAAAAATGCATCCCCATGTAGCTTTATTGGTTAAGGTAGAATTGGAAAAGTTACTAAAAGTTGGCTTCATAAGAGTCATAGCTTATGCATAATGGATTTCCAATATTTTACCTATTACTAAACATGACAAATCCATTTGAGTATGCACAAATTTTAGAAACCTTAACCTTTCTTTCCCTAAGGAAGATTTTGCCTTACCTAGCATTGATGCTATAGTGGATTTGACAGAAGAACATTCTATGTTGTCATTGATGAATGGATATAGTCATTACAATAATATTAGAATTGCACCCAAGGATCAAGAAAAGACCACTTTCACTTTCCCTTGGGGTAATTTTTGTTGGAATGTTATTCCCTTCAGCCTCAAAAATGCCAGAGCAACCTATCAAAGGGAAATGACAACTATTTTTCATGACATGATGCATACTTTCCTAGAAGACTATGTGGATGATATCTTAGCAAAATAACATGAAAGAAAAGATCATCTATCTGTCCTAGAAAATATTTTTACAAGATTGGAGCAATTTAAAGTAAGGTTAAATCCAAAGAAATGTGCATTTGGTGTTCAATCCAGCAAGCTATTAGGCTACATAGTTTCAACAAAAGGAATAGAAGTGGATCTAGAAAAAGTGAAATCAATCATGGAGATGGAGACACCCAAAAACATTATTCAAATGAGGTCACTCTATAGAAGACTTCAATCTATTAGGAGATTCATCTCTCAATTAGCATAAAAGTGCCACTTTTTTACAAAATTACTACATAAGGATACCATTTTTAAATGGGATGATGAATGTGAACAAGATTTTACCCTATTGAAGACATACATGTTAAATCCACCCATTTTGATGCCTCCAATCAAAGGAAAACCCTTAGAATTATACATTTCAACAACTGGGAGATCTTTATGGATTTTATTGGCACAAGAGGATGATGAGGGTAAAGAAAGAGCCATTTACTATTTAAGAAGAACCTTGATCAAGTATGAGTTGAATTATAGCTTCATGGAGCGGGCTTGTCTAGCGGTAGTTTTTGCCTCACAAAAACTATGACATTACATGTTGATGCACAAGGTTAAGTTGGTTTCCAAAATTGATCCATTAAAGTATTTTCTTAGCAAAACCGCCCTTACAGGAAGAATTGCTAAATGGGTGATGGTACTTAGTGAATTTGAATTTGAGTATGTGGATAAAAAAACTATCAAGGGACAAGTCATAGCTGATCAATTGGCCGAAAATCTTTTAGTTTCTACTCATCCTATTCATGTAGAATTTCCAGATGCAGAGATAGTCAATATGGAAGCCAAAGCATGGAAATTATATTTCAATGGATCCTACACTCAACATGGTTCAAGATACGAAATGCTATTGATTACACCAAAAGGATACACTATTCCTAAGTCTTACAAAATTTTGTTCCCATGAACCAATAATATTGCAGAATATGAAGCTTTAGTTATAGGCATCAAAATGGCTTTAGAATGGAACATCAGAAAACTACAAGTATATGGGGATTCCCAATTGGTTATCAATCAAGTTAATGATGAATATCAAACTAAGGATGAAAAAATGATGCCATATAAAAGGATGGTAAATGAATGTAAGAAATAATTTTTCTTGATCACATTTGAGAAAATCCCAAGGGATAAGAATAGAGCAGTAGATGCTATGGCTGCCTTGGCTTCTTTACTTCAAATGCCTGATCAAAATATGAGGTACAAATTCTTGGTGGAAGAGTTGGTGAAACTAGCTTTTGACCTACCTAAAACTCAAATTATTTTCCTTCTAAATGGACATGACTCACCTTGGTATGGACCCATTTATACCTATCTAAAAGACCAAGTTTTAGATCAAAATCATGCCCAAAAATGACACTTTATATGCCAAGTGACTCATTACACTATCCTATCTAACACATTGTATTGCAAAGGTCTTGACAGAATGCTACTTAGGCATCTAGAGGATGAGGAATCAAAGTTATCTTTAAGAGATGTTCATGAGGGTATTTGTGGGTCTCATTTGAGTGGGTTAAACCTAGCCAAGAAAATCCTTCATATGGGGTATTTTTGGAGAACCTTAGAAAAGGATGCTTGCCACTTTGTTAAAGTGTGTTTAAAATGACAAATACTATGGAGACATGATCCATGTTCCTACACAAGAGTTACACCCATTCATTACACCATGGTCATTTTACCAATGGGGATTTGATATTATTGGAATGATTTATCCACCTTCTTCCAATGGTCACAAATACATCATCACAGTGACATAATATTTTACAAAATGGGTAGAGGTCGTACCTTTGACAACTGCAACGGGAAAAGAATCTCTATGTTTATCCTCAATCACATCATTTGTAGATATGGTATTCCTCATGCCATCATCACAGACAATGGAAAACAAATCAAGAACAAAGATGTGGATGAACTATGTGAGACCTTCCATCTAACACACCATTCTTCCTCCATTTACTATCCTGAAGGTAATGGACAAGACGAAGATAAAAAGAAGAATATCCTCAAAATATTGAAAAGATCGGTTGAAAAATCAAGAAGAGATTGACACATCCAAATAAACCCAACATTGTGGGCCTACAAAACCAACATTCAAACACCAATAGGAGCTACACCATTTTATTTGGTTTATGGGGCAAAAATTGTTCTACCTTTTGAGGTTGAGATCCCATACTTAAGAGTTTCATTACAAGGATTAATTAATGATGAGGATTATAGGGTTGCCCGCCTTCAACAATTGGAATTGTTGGAGGAACATCAAACACAAGCTTATGATCATTTGAAAGTGTATCAAAATAGAATCTCAAGGAATTATAACAAGCATATCAAACCTAGAAACTTTCAAGTGGGAGACTTAGTGTTGAGAGAAAACCCTAAAAACCAAGCAGATAGAGAAAAGAAAGGAAAATGGGAGGCAAGTTGGCTTGTATTTTTTGTAATTACTTCTTCTTTTAGAATGGGTACATAAAAGCTCAATTATTGTGATGGTGATGAGTTGGAAGAACCCATTAACAACATTCATTTAAAGAGGTTTCATACCTGATCAGATGAAAGAGTATAGGAAGAAAGAGTATTGGACGAGTGTGTATCCGATGAGTTTAGCATCATTCTTTGCACATAAGAAAAGTTCAAAAAATCCAAAAACATGAGAAAAGTTCAAAATCCAAAATAATGAGAAAGATCAAAAAGTCTTGAAAATAATGGAAAAGAAAAAAAGCATAAAAAGGATAAAATTGAGCATGAAGAAAGCAAAAAAAATAAAAAATCCAAAAATGGTTGTCTTGGTGAAAACCTATCAAATAGACACCTTGATGATATCAAAAAAAAGAAAAAAGAAAATATCAAAGAAAAAAAAATTGAAAAAGAGAAAAGTGCCTTGGTGAAAACCTAGCAATAGGTGCCTTGGTAGAAAAAAATTAAAAAAGAGAAAAAGATAAATAAACCTCAAAAGGTGAAAACTTGGCAAACAGGCACTTTTTGATCCCTTACATCTTACCTAGTTGCATTTGTACATATTGACTTTTCATCATCCCATTTTTATAGCCTCATTGCATCCATCATTTGTGCATAGTCATAATAAAGTCTCTAAGTTGCATTGTCACATACTAGGTTTCATTTTCCCAAGATTTTCACATGGTCTCATTTTTCACTTGGGGGAAAAGCATTGGTTTTGCTAACAACGAATTCAATAGGTGCTACTTTTTGGTCACATGATAAAAGATATTTTCAGAACTTTAGAGAGGGGTGGGGGGGGTATTTTGGAACCTTTGATGGATATCATTGTCTAAACCAAGCATTCGATCTTGCAACTTGATCCAAGAGATTCATGACCTTATTATTAGGATTAAAATTTGGAAAAACCTAAATGATCAGAATGTTTGGAATTGTATTGAAAATCTTGATACAATACAAAACACTTAAATTTTTTGATGATATTTTATTAAATTTTCAAGTCATGTCTTTTTAGCTAATCGATATTTTTTGACTAGATTGGCAATGATGAAGACATGATATTTTCTTGACTTTGTGTAACTATTTTGAGGAAGATCCACCAACTTGTGTGAATTCATCTAAGGACATTGTCATCCAAGAACAATCAAGGACTTTCATATAGGAAGGAGGATTAACCTTTTTTTTGTTTATACAAACAGATACCTTGGCTATTTAGATCTTCCACATCTTAAAACCAAAATCCACTTGCAACATTGAATTTGATGAAACCAATATTTATTATCCTATAGTTTATTATTCAACTAGTGAGGGTTGTACTAGTTTCTAAATGGTTACAAAAGTGATGAAAGTGGTATTCATATTATCATGATGTGGTCATTTATAATTGTACTTGATCCTAGTTCCACAATGCTCAATGATGAAAATATATCTCTATTGCATTTCTTTTGCAAAAAGCTAGTGACAGGTAGTTGCATTACATTGCATTTTCATGATAGATTAATTGCATGTTTAAAGGATTTTCCAAGTTCAAGGGGGTTAATCATTTTGGGGTTAATATCATTTATCTTGTTTCAAATCAATTATGTGAGATTCTCTTTTGCATTCATTACATTACTCATTAATCATTATTTTAGATAAAAAAACAAAGAAAAGATTCATTAAGCATTAATCATTATCCATTTTACATCCATTTAAAAAAGTGCATTTCATATAAGTTGCATACATCAAAATCCAAAAAACTAGTTGCATTCATTTTACTATTGCATTGCAATACCATTACATTCATCATAAATCAAGAACATATAGAAGTAGTTGCATATCATTGGCATCCATCTATCCATGTCATTTCTAAGACACTGCATCCATATCATATACAAATAGATACATCATAGAAATCATACAGATCTACATATAAAGAAATCTCACATCAACAACATAACAACATCATTGTATCAAAGATAACTATAAATAAATGTCCATCAAAATGTCCATAAATATCTGTATATCAAGATACATCAACAAAACATGGCACATCATCAAAGTCCTGATCAATCATGCATATGATACATCAAGAGGATAAATATCAATCTATCTCCAATCAAGATCGCGTAGAGGCACTTGATCCATCACCTATCCCAACACCTGATCCATCTCCTATACCTGTATCACCTGGTCCATTTGGACCTCTGTCTAATCTATCTATAGGCCTAGGAGGAGCCTGACTGGTAGAAGCACCCTGACTCATATGATCCATCCTTCTCATAAATACCTACATCATCACACTAAACTGAGCCATCTGAGTTGTAATCACTGAGAAAATTATCTGTAGGCTCTGTATATCCTTCTCTACTCTTCTAGGTGGAGGTGATTTTACTGGACATGTAGGAGTTGAAGTAACCTATGGCTATATAAGACCCTGAGGAATACCTGGTGTATGCTATGATGGTACCTATTGTGCCTGAACCTGTGCTTAGGAAACCTCTCTAGCCCAATCTAGATGTGCATGTCTGGCATCTCTTTGTCTCTACTGACCCCATGCTACAGCTGGTATAGGGGGAACGTGTCTCTGTTTAGGAGTGTAACCACAACCCCTAGCTCTGACATGACCACCCCGCATCTGAGGTCCCACCTGTCCTCTTCCTAAATCTCTTGGAGCTCTCGGTACTCTAGGAGATCTTAGAACTTTAGGAGCACATTGTACTCTAAGACCTCCTCCACCACCACCTCTTCCATCATCATCATCATAGGTCTCATTAACATCCAGGATAGGCTCTGCTAGATCTTTAAATCTCATAAATCTATGTCTAGAAAACCATTCCATATACTCCACAGACATACCAGCATCAACAACATGATCTAACATATCCCATCTGATGAAACCCAGTCAATCAATCTCTATGCAAGAGAACTCATAATCAACCTGAGCTCCTCACATGGAATGCTCTACCTTTACCTAAGCATATAATGCCATACCCTATAGAATATCTTGTACCCAGTTGAACTGTTGTAATACCCGACCAAAGAAAAATCTCTCAATCACAAGTGGTGATCATCTAATCATCCATCGAGGGGAGAACATATAAGGAAGCTCATCATCATCCTCTCTCCAGCCCTTGCAACCCAAGTAAGGTCTCTAGATGACCTGATTGATATCATCAATCATCCAGTGCCAGCACTCTACTTTGCCCAGTTGATGCTGAAAAATCATGCCATCATAGAGAAATTTTGACACAACAATCCATGACCCCGTACTAGAGTTGTAATCAGTCTAGTGACTGGGATGTGTTCCCAGGTCCATACCTATAACAAAATAGTTCATGCTGATGATGTTGTGCTCTCTCGATAACAACCTTGTTCAAATCATGATAGAACTACATGAGAACATATGAACCCCAGTCAAATTTCTAAGGATTCTCAAGTAAGTCCTCTAGGATCCGATGCCATCTGATAGCAAATCTATGACCTCATCGATCAGGGAGAAGTAATCCACCAATCATTGCACCTACAACTGTAGGAAAATTAGGGAAAGCTGTGAATTACACCCATGTGATAGTATCATATCTGATTGTCAAATCTACAAAGACCCACCTGCATGCACTTCCATCATACACCTGATCATAGTAAAATTTGTATCCTCATGCCAGGATAAGTAGTAATCTGTACATGTCCTTGGGTGTGATCATCATCTCACAGAGGGGTAAGTGAAAGGTATTATGGTCAGAGTGCCAATGCTCTGCCATAGCTATGAGTAGTCCTCGATTTAGCTGGAACCAAGGCATATCAAGGAGGAAGAACAAACCATACTTCTTAATCACACGTGTCTCGGGTCTGGCCAAATCTCAGGATAAATCAAGCAACCAAGATGGTAGGCTCCATACATATAACTTATGAAACCATGCCTATTTTCACTTTTTGAGTGCATTAACCTATTGTTCCTAACTCTAGATCTTGAGAAGGGATCAATATATCAGTTTTCCTACCAATCAGTTATCTATCCAATCAGATTGACATATCAAACATCCATTTATGTGATTATTCTAACATCCTAAACACTTTTTAGCATTAATAAACACACCTATCTATCTTGGAAATCACTTTGTTAATCAAGACGTTCAATCACAATCAGTTTGTTCTCTTTTAAATCAGGTTTTCATCAATTTTTTTGCAAGCGTAACTTCATAGAGTGTACACGTCATTTGATGCCAAGCATCATTTTATCTATCGTATGCATGATTTAAATTATCAAAAATTGTACTTTGATTTTTACATGTCATTTTACTTAACTACGCAACATTTCAAACATCCTACGTGACATTTAAAATCGTGTTTTTCCCTAGGGTTTTGCAGGCGGTATTTGATTTATCATAATCATGTGTTGACCTATCCTATAAGTGGCATTTAACTATGCATAGGCATCATTTTAACATGTGGATGCAACATTTTACCCTTCTACATGTCATTTAACATATTCTATGCGACATTTCACCTAAATATGACCTAATCTATCCTAGCATGCATGATTACAATCTTTAAATGCAGTCAAACAAAGAAAAAAATGCATTGAGAGGTTCGAAGTCACTTACTGAAGGTCCATAGTTGGCAGGTCTCTGATATTTGTGCCCTCATTTGAACTGATGCTGTCGAATAGGAACCACCATTATCAGAAATATCAGGAGGATCAGAGAAAAATATCAATAGTAAAAGGTGAAAATGAATAGTAAAAATGGATTTTTCAACCTATTTATACTATTTGACCTAGTTTTGAAGAGGTTTTTCACCTTGTTTGATCTAATTTGCATTTTATTTGCACTGGGACATGTTTTTCTAGGATTATCATCATTGTTTTTCATAAATGAAAACATATTGGATCTATTCTTCATTAGTTTCATCATCTTTCATTTCCAGACATCAATTTTGTTTTCATTTCTGAGGGGGCATCATTATATGATCAAATCAGGATTTTGCATCAAACATCAACCTAAATCTGGGGCATTTCAATTTCAACAATCATCAATGGGGCATCACATCAATCTTTACATCAAGGTTTCAAATCAAGTTCTGCATCTCGAATCAAGATTATTCTCGCATCAGGTAAATTGTATCAATCAATCAAGTTTTCAATCATTCAATCAAGTTTTGTATTAATTAATTGGGAATCAAATCAGTGATTAGGACATCAAATTTTCTTTGAATCAATGTGCTTCACACATCAATTCAAAGAGGGGAATTTGTAGACACCTAAAATTAGTCAGGTGTTCTCTAATCAATAAAATTTTAATTTTCAATCAAATCTCATCAAATTGCTCCAAATCTGCATTTTTCAATTAAATCTCATCAAATTGCTCTAAATCAATCAAAATGGACTAAATCAATTCAAATGGACATTTATTAAATCAACGTGGGACAAATTAAAATTAAATCAAAGGATCAATCACCAATAACATTAAGTAATTAAATATAAGCCTAAAGCGATTAATCAAACTACATAATTGATTTTAATCAATTAATTGTATAGTTTAAATCAAAAATCAAATCCAACCTATTCCCCTACATGGTTAATTTAATTAATTAATTGAATTAATAAACCCTTATATCTTTCAACATGAATTTGAGGAACCAATGAGAATTGAGAAGGAAAAGCACATGGATCACTCCAAAATTGCAATCTCAACCACTCATTTAGGCTTTTCAATTTCCTCCACTCAGCTTGTCCCAACCTTTAAGACAATCAATTAAATTTTCCCCTCATTTGAAACCGTTTGAAAGCCTCTCACTCAACCAAGGCTAAACCATGATCAATTGACTCCACCCCCTACACTTGGGAAAATCCTATAAATAGAGAGCAATTTTCAAGCATAAGAGAATCCTAGACATTTGAATGCAAAGTATCCACACTATAGTCCTTTTGAGAGCAATATCAAAGAAATTTGAGCATTTTCAAGCATTTGTGAGAGCATTTGGATGATTTTTGAGACAATTTGAGAGAATTATGAACTAGATAGGCATATCAGTATCAATTTTCTCATTCTAGGACTGTCACTAGTAGAGATTTAAGCTAAAAGCTTTCTATTAGAATGCTTAGATAGAGATCCATGAGATGCTTAATGATTTCCTTTCAATTCTGTTATGCCCAGCATACCCGTCCCTACATTTTGTAGGCAAAATGTTGGGTCCCCTTTTTTCACTTTGTCTCTTTCCTTTAGTTTCTTGTTTATATTTATTTTCCCTCCAGGCTTTGCTTCCATGAGGGTTGTTTTTCTCTTTGCTTTTTCCTTTTTGTGTCTCCGGGACCTGGTCCTGGAGTTTGTTTTTCTTTTTGAGTCGGCCAGATTCTAGACTCCGAGATTTTCCATCATGTCTTCTTTTGCGAGGAGATATGGCCACATGGAATCCCCAGGTCCAGAGTCCAGAGGTTCACTTGTTCTGGAGTTTGCGGAAAGAATGCAACGTATTTTTACCCTAGCGGTATAAATAGAAGTTACCTATCATTTTCACATTTACTATGATTAAAACACTTAGAGAACTCAGAGAGAATTCAAGGTGATTAAGGTGATTGAACAACATTTTGATCCTGTGCTTAGTGGTTGATTAAATAGTAATTTGTAGTGCTTGTTCGCGGTCAGCTCTAGGTGAACTTGTTGCAGAGCGCCTCCAATACTCATCTTTCCCGCATTTCTCTGCATTTCCAACTAGGCCCTCGACTCTCTCCTCTTGTTTTCTGGTTTCATGTTTGCACTTTTGTTTGTTCTCATTTCACCGTGCCTTTGCGTCATCTTTTTGTTGCCTTTCGTTGGTGGGTTGGCTCTGCCAGAGGGTTGTCCACCCCCTGTGCAGTTGTAATGTAATGTATATATTTGTATGTTTTGTATGATAGTGTAGGTGCTTTTGTGTATTCTGTAAGCTATGTAAATTCCCTATTTATAGTGTATATATGTCACAATTTTTGTGGTCAGCCTATGATTTGTGCTTTGACCCTCATTGTGCTTTGATCCTCTATACACTAGGTGTATATTTTCTGTATATCCTCCCATTTTTTCAAGCTCTCCACACTCCATCACATCTTAACCAATCTGTCCCACTCATTAGAGAGGTAGTCACCACAGTTCAAACTTGGCACCTCTCTAGTTTGAATCATGGTAGATTTCTCTCTCCTCTGTCATGTCACATTAATAGCGGGATTAATTTCCTATGAGTGGGCATTCAAATCCCATCCCATATGGCATTTACTTCGCCTGTGTCAGCCCACTTGTCACAATTAATTTCATTACACCACCTGTCACATGGCCATGTGATGACCCATGTCAGCCAAGTATGGCTTCCTATCGATCACACCGACAATGAATAATTCTTCCAGACCCTGGTTGCTAAGAGGCCCGTATGTCTTCATTCCATTTTTGTCACTTAGTCCAATGCTATGGGGCCCCTAGGTGTCTACTAGAACCTGATTCATGTTCTCCTTAATACTCCAGGATTTCGATATATGCTAACATTTTTTGGAAAGGTGTGAAACGATGATGAATTTCCCCAGAATCCATAAAGTTATTTATATGATATCATATATTAACAGTTATCTGGTCTTGCAGGTTGTAGATAGTTTGACCAAAAATGTTTGTGGTGATCACTCCTCCTGATAGCCCAGAACTGCCTACTACCTCCACTCAGGCGGCTAAAAAGACTAAGGCCAAAAACATGCTGGCCAAGCTGCCATTCACCTCCAAATACCCGAGGGAGGGTGTTCTTGTAGGGTCCAAAGTGGACTCCAAGGTGTAATAGATAAAGACATAGAGCCCAGACTTTGGGCTGAAATGCAGGGCTTAGTTCAAGTCATATACAAACTGAAGGCTGACAGAGATAATATGGCCATCCACTTGGCCACCTCTAGAATTATCAAGGCTACAAATTTTCCTTGCTTGGTACAAGAACCAGAGCTGATACTCCACCTAGAAACACTCTACAATGTTTCCACTAAGACTATTTTTCTCACTAATCCCCGACTGTTACACTATCCAGTGACTATCATCAATCTGGACGTAGCAACCTTCGCTTCAGGGCTGGGGATCCCTCAATTCAAAGGATCTGTTGTTCTCACCCTTGCCAAATCATTAAAGGAGTTCGAGGGAGCTTCCCTCCTTTCCCAACAATATCTCAACTCTCAGTGGCTGAAGTCCCCAAAAAGGGAACATAAAAAGATGAAGTTGGAGATTCCCTGCGGGGATTTCAAAGAATGTATACAAGCAGGAATTATTTTTCTATGCAGGATCTTTGGAGAACACCATGCCTAGGATTTATTGTCATGGATGTACTACTTTCTCTACTGCAATACCACCTGCAACTAGACCTTCAATTGGGCAGCTATCATAGCTAACCATGTGGACACAGTTGAAAGGCGTCTTCCAGAGTACAAAGTTCCACATGACATAATATGCACTATGGGCACTAGCCCAACAAAGACTGAGTTTTTTGAGTTTACAGGTAGTAGGAATTCTTGGGAATGGGTTGGGATAGTTCACAAATTTTTGTAGGGTAAATGATGCCTTTATTTACCAAAACATTTTGACACTTACTCAGGACTCTGGATTTTGATTATCGCAGGAGGCAATGAACTTGGTGAGCTCCTATGACAATTATGTCCTTTAATTCTAGTAGCACAAATATATCTGGGTAACCAGCTTCTCCTGGGAACCCTATCTTCTTCCCCAATATTATAGGGATAGAATCATTCTTTTAGAATTTTTTCGGTAGAATCTAGAGTTGCACACCCTCTTCACATTGAACAAGGTCACCAATGTTCTGTTCCCAATCTCTTGCGGGAACTACTCTTGCAGTCTCGCTACTGCAAAGGAGGTAGATAATGAACTGAAGAGTCTAGGACTGGTGGAATTTCACCATACTAGGAACAATTTTGATCCTCTGGGTAAGATAGCTTTGGGACTTCCCTGGGCATCCCCATCGAACATAGAAAATATTGAAGATTTTTGCGTGGATTGCCAAGACAGTTTTGATATCTAGGTTCGCTCAAATTCATGGATGTCCAAAGGCTTGATGAAATTCCTTGACCTTTGGGGTTTCCAAAAAGGCTTTTCAGCTGACAGCCCTCTAGAGGACCCATTGTATAAAGAGTAGTGGTTAGACAAATTGGATCTCCCTCTGGTGGATTGGGCCACCCCAGAAGATTTAATGATTGAGGGGGTATGCCTCCCCATTATAGAAGCTAGTCATAAGTATTTTGTGCAGGTGTGTCCCAGGAGCACTTGGAAGGGACAAATTGTTCGGGGGTCTGCTTCAACCTTTGAAGCTATAGGACCCAGCACAAGAAAGGGGAAAGAGAAAGAAGGTACCCCAGCCAAGGTGCCTCCCTAGGGTCCGATCCCCATAATGTCATATCTATAAGAGAAAATGGAGGCGTCAAGGATGGAAAGCCAGAAGATAAGTGCACAACTCTCCTAGGGCCTCCTCGCAACTCCAGTAGCATTTGCTCACCCGGTGGGATCCTCATCACTGGCCGTAATGATGAGTAGGTAGACTTTTGTTGAGGTAGAGTCTACAAGTATTTTGGACACTGGGGTCCAGCTACAAAGGAAGAAGAAAAAGGTGAACCCCACCCCAAGCATAGAAGAAAGCTTTGGTATGCCTAAGATGCCCCTGCTAGATGTCAGTTCAAATTCCCCTAAACTTAAGAACATTTCAGATACCTCTCCCCCACATGACAATTTTGATGATGTCTTCAGGGTAGATGAACTCATGAAGCTACATGAGGATATAGACCACGCGGTAGAGGAGATCATCGCACAGGAAAAGTAGGATATCCTCGCTAAAAAGGAAGTCCTTGAGCAAGAAGCTGCCATAGAACAGGAAGTTTGGAAGGAAATACAAAAGGGGCTTGAGCGGGAAAAAATACCAGTTCAAGAGATCAAGGATGAACCAAGGCAAACCATAGGTGAGAAAGCAATGACTAGGGAAACAAGACCCACATGATCAACTGTACCCCCATTCATCATGCTCCAAATGCCTTTGGTTACTCCAGGTGACCAAATTCCCCAGAGTACATTCGGTGAGGTTATCATAGTGGCCCAGACTCTGAATCTTCGTCCGATACCTCAGACGCCTCCAAAAAATATTCCAATAGAGGAAGACATTCTGGAAAATGAGGCCAAAGAGGAATAACAATAGCGGTAGGATGAGGGAAGAACTCCTAAAGATACAAATGTTAATTTGCCTGATGTTGAGAAGGACGGGGAAAGCCTCGGGGATATGGGTGGTATGGATGCTGGCAGAGAAGAAACTATAGATGTCACAAAAGAAGATGCCAACATGGAAAAGAACACTAAGGCCTCTGGAGAATGGGAGAGGGAACTGGAACATGAAAAATAGAAGGAGCCCAATGACACCGCAAATTCCTGGAATGCGCTGCTAGATTCTGAAAGGAATCCTGATGCCTAGGTCCTAATAGCAAAGCCACCCTAGCTACCCCAATGGCTCATGGAATCAAGGGAGAGAAAGGCTCTAGTAGTAGCAATAGGTGTTCCACTCTCCTTAGCCAAGATGATGGCCTAAAATGTAGAGGCCAAAAATCCCAAGAAGGCCGAGACGGTCCATACCCCCTGAACTGGTCTAGCAGGAAGCAAAAACACCTCCCTCAGATGCAGATGCAGTGGCTGTAAGGCCTAAAGATTACACTATTACAGAAGTGGCACTGGGGAGGAGAGACAAGCAGGGTGAATTGGAACTACTCAGGGAGGCCACCAAGGTAGTGGAGGCCTGGTCAATAAATAGAGCCAGAAGTTGGAGGGAAAAGAGACCAATACAAATCTCCTCGCACTTCTAGCTGAACTTATGTAGCCCCTAGCTGAGGTCCACCTGGAAGCTTCTATCTCCAGATTACTACTTGCACAGGGTGATGTGGATTCTTTAAAGGCCATGAAGAAAAAGGCCCAGGATATGGACGGGTGGGTCATCAAATAGATAGCCGACATAAGAAAATTTTTAGTGGTGTCACTCCCAGATCTCTATCAGATCAACATTCTCCTTAGTTAGGAGAATGCCTCCAGTGTTGTGTTGGAAAAGGACTTAGAAAAGTATGAAAAATGGAAGGCCAGGTTGGATGAAGTTTTCAACACTAGAGAAGAGGCTGTCATAGAGGTGAGAATTTTCAGAGACAAATCGTATGATTCTCTCCAGGCCCAGTACTCTAGACTTGGCCTCAAAATCATGGTATGCAAGGAACTGGTTAAGGCTCTAAAAGAGAAGGTGACCACGGCCCAATATCCTTTGGTCTCATTTTAGGCATTTGTGGTAGGGCTATCACAAGTCAACCCCTTTACCACTGAGACATGCACCTCAGAGGACTCTGTCGTTAGTAAATATGATGAGTAGATGGAGTCCGTGTATCAGTCTACTGGGGACTTTGATAGGGGAAGGTTATCAAGATTATCCAAGATGATGATCTGGGCACATGATGTCGTAAAGATGGTATACAAATTTTAGAATGGGGCTGGAGAAGTTGAAGAGAAGCTAGAGGTTGTCTGTGGCTGATGGGATGACATCAAGGATATAGATGAAGATGGCGTAAGCAAAGTTTTGGAAGCATTTAAAAACAATAAGGAGTAGTAAGGTCCTCCAGAGTCCAAAGATTTTTATCAGCCAAGCATATTTTGTATTCATTATTCTTTGAGCGTAAGCTCCCAAATCCTAGAGTTCTGGATCCACAATTTTGTATTATTTTGATTACCCGCGTCTAGGTTCTCTAGAGTTGACTGGATATTATCAGATAGTTAATAAGGGTGTCAGGAAGTAGGTGACCCCAGCAAGGCACGTCAGCTCAGGGGATGGTTCTGACAGATGGTCTTCCCAAGGTTCCTCCCCAAAATTAAAACACCTGGTGCATCAGAGACAATGAGCTACTTTAACATTGATGAGGCATGTAGCCTCAATCCCTGGGGGATCAAATTTCTACTATTCTCCTTTTGGCTCTTTTCTCAAGGCCAATTCTTCTATACCTCTTTTATTTTCTCATTCTTTTGACATGTCGAACCTCTGCTCTTCTTGAGGTTGTTGTAGCATGGTCCAAGTAGTACCGGCCACTAGAAATTGTATTTTATTATTGAGTGTAAAGGCAAGTTAGGTTAATTTTAGGGAAAATCTATGTATAAGTAATAGGTCTAACCTCATTCCAAGGGTCGGTGAAATCAATGATTTTTCAGTCCATAGATATAGCATTTCAGTGTTTCATTTCTAGTAGTTGTGGAGCTTAATGCTCCTTAGTTCTTAGAAGTTTGGTAGATAGATGCTCCCTTGGAGCCATTGTTGATGTACTCACCAGTGATCCTGGAAAACCATTAATGAAGAAGGAAGGATTCTTGCAATGTTGTTATTGGTCTCTTGATCTCCAAGTTAATACTCTTTCATGTTGTATGTTTCTTATGTCCCTTTCTTTGATGTTTTAAGTAGATTAATGACCTTCTTTTCCCCTCACTATTGAATGTGTATGAACTGATGGCTCTATATACATTCAATATTTTAGTGTATCATGTTAGAGCATGGTTGATGTTTAAACATATTTGTATGACTATAGATAGATGGAATGCTTCTAACCCTAGCCTATCTTTTGAATTTGATTTGGTTAACTAATGAATGCTTGCAGGAAACCCCACTTACCTAAATCCCCAGAGAAGATGAGCTGAGATAACCAGCTATCCCCCCGAACAAAATAGTCACACTCCCAACTAAGCTCACACATCATCGAGACCCAACTCTCACATGCCTGAAAGCCTAGAGAATCTCATTTCTCTAGATAACCTTTATAGGAGAAGTTGGCTAGTACCCTGGTACCCAGTGACAACTTACATCTGTTGGCAGATCTGGTCACAAAGTTTTGTCAATAGAAACTGGAGCTAGAAGGAGGGTGTATGAGCTCGTCCCCTTTTGAGGATTTAGATTTTACACTACCTAAGGGTTCCCTAAGCCATAGCTTTAGGAAACAAACCTTTATTGGGATTGGATAATTTTCATTCACTCAATTCAAAAGAGTCCTTAGATCAGCCCCCAATCCCAGAAGGTTTGTTGAACTCGAGCCTCCCTCTCAAAAGAAGCGGACCCCGAAAGCCAAGCCAACCAAAATTATCTAGGGATATACTACATCCCAGAATACCCAAGTCTCCCAGACAACCTCAGGGATTAACACTCAACCTATCCAAAATATAGCACCCCTGATGGATGCATACTTCGGTAACACCAAGTCTCCGATGGGACAGTTTCCAGGTGCAACCAACAATCTTCCTGTACACCTAGAAAAGATTTGTCCCCAATATGAGCACTTAGGCTCATGAACTGCAGAAGAGCATCTATAGGCATACAAAGATGCCATGAACCGACACTAGATCCAACATCAAGATGTTGTGACCCAAATGTTCCCCCTGTCCTTGGGATAGAACGAGTTGAACTAGTACCTTAACCTTCCCGCCAACTCCATCAACAGTTGGTAGGATATGGAAGACACCTTTCTGGCTGCCTTCCACCTACATGTGGACCCAACATGGTCCCACAACCAGTTCATCTCCATTAGGAAAGAACTAAATGAACCCCTTGTAGCATTCAACTATCGGTTCCAACGCGCCTTGAAATAGTGCACATGTCCTTTCATCCCATCTCCAGAAGTGACCATCCAAACATACATGAATGCAATGGACCCTTTTGTTGCCACTCTCCTATGGAGAGCTACTATCCCCACTGACCGGGATACTCTAGCGAAGGTCTACAACCTAGCATTGGAGTTGTCCCATAGTTTGAGCAAATCCCCAGGTGGGATTGAGCAGAGCATGCCTTTCAACATGATACCTAGGGGTACTTCTTACACTAGGGGATACAACCCCAATCAAGCAATGGGTGCCCCTAAAATGGCCATGAATCCCCCACCACCGCCAATAGAGTAGCAAGCCCGGTACATATACCCATCGCAAGCCCAAATAATACCAGGTCTGGAATTTAATCCCTAGAATTAGCCGTAGCAAATGCAACAACCATAGACACAACCCGGTGGAGTGCCTTTCTTCCAGTTGTATGTGATTGGAGGATTTTTTCCCTCAACTTTGGTAGCTACTATTGCCTTCCTCGAGAACCAAAAACATCAACCATCACATTGTGACGTGAACACCCAGCTATCTGCCTAGGTTGAATCCCTCCGGTGACTATTGTCCTCACTGACTATGGACATGGGACAGCTGAAGGTGGGGTCTCTTGTACCCCACAACACCAATTCCTAGAGAGGGAATGTCTTCTCAGGCCAACGAAATAAAAATACCAGAGGAAGGAATTACAACAATGGACCCTAACCAAACCAACAACAATGGAACAACAATGCTAATACTGGAGGTCCTCCTCTGAACCAAAACACCAATCAGGGTAGCGCTGGACCTTCCGATTTCACACCAGTCATAGAACTCTAGCCCCTAACTAACTGGTGTAGATTGCATGACATTGGCTTCCATTCTGAGGTGAACTGTGCCACGCTAGACAAAGTCATCATGATGTCCCAACTAGATAGATAACAAACTGCTGATCCTATTCCCCCAAAACCTCCCATACAAGATCCCACTCATAGTGCCTTCACCTGTGAGACTGTCTTCTTTGGAGCAGATAAGGAAGACAAAGAAGAACCTAAATTACAGGGGTTATTTGATGAATCTATTCTGGCCTTTGAGGTTAATGCCTTCACCAACCCATAGACTCCTTCCAACACTCAGAGTCAGGATGGTAAAGGACCAGTTTACATGCCCACACCTCCCAAAGACACCCCTCCATGGGAAAATACAACTGATCACTATTTCCCACTGAAAGGATCTAGCTCTGACCAAGTTAAAGATCCGGTCGAGGGAAGCCAACAATACCCCGAGGGAGGTTTGATATCAAAAATGTGTTGGAAAGGACTACCACCTCCATGACCTTGATGGAGGTTTTGTTGAACTGTCTCGAGCAGAGAAAGTCTCTTTTGAGGCTCTTGGGAAACTTGGAAGCTGTCAGTCACCCACCCAGGACTGTTAGTTTTGACGATGCCAACATGACTGTCTTCCAGAGAAACACTGAGGATCCTCCCTTCTTACTAGGCTTAAACATACAAGGGAAGAACCTGCACAATTGCTTGGTATATTCCAATTCTTCAGGTAACATCATTCCCTTATCCATATGCTAGAAGCTTAGACTACATCCCACTCCATCCAAAGGCGCAGTAATCCAGCTAGACAAAATTGCTGTGAAAATGGTGGGTGAGCTGAAGAACATCTAGATTCAACTCATCCAAGACCATCGGATAGAAAGCATAATCAACATCCAAGTGGTGGACATTCTGGAGACTTACAAGATGTTATTGAGTCAAAATTGGTCTAAGTCCCTTAATGGGTACTTCTCCACTGACTTTCCCACTTGTGGCTCCCTTGGGAGGGATAATCTAACCAGATCTTGGTATAAAGTGAGCCCCAGATGAAATAGGCCCTCACCAAAGTTGGGAGGGTGAATGAAGTCCTCTTCTCTAAGACTTCCCCCGGGGTGTACCGACCCCTAGAAATCCTGACCTTTGATTTCACCCCCGGGGAGGATCCCATAGTTTCTCAGAGAACACAAGACCTAGACAAAAAACTAAGGGGTGAGGTTAACTCATAGGGTATCATTGTAACCCCCACTACACTCTTGTCTGGAACTTGGTGTCGGGTGCATCATCAAAAATATTTGGAACTAGAGTGTGAGCCTTGCATTGCTGCTACTACCTATCACATCAATGCCCTCCGGGAAAAGAAAAATGAAGCAGATTTTCCTGGAGCCAACCATCATTCTGGCAATATCCCCATGGTACCACTAGTCCAAGAATCCCAGCCATAGGGTTCTCCAAAGGAAAGCCTCACCCACATACCATTAGCACCAAAGGAAACTCCTCCCAACCTTCCCAGAAATAATATAAAGGCCACTTTGCCTTCCTAGTCCCCAACAATGAATAGTGACCTATGGACCCTAAAGTTTGACGGGTCCCAGTCTAAACAAGGCTGTGGAGCTAGAGTGGAATTGATCAACCCATGGGGGAAATCTTTCCTCACATCTTATAGGCTACAGTTCAACTGCACAAACAATGTTAAAGAGTATGAGGCCTTGGTCCTTGGACTCCTATTTTCACTAAGAAATGGAATCACTCGCCTACGGGCGCTAGGTGATTCAGAGTTGACCATAAAGTAGGTCTGGAGCCAATACACTTATCATGATAAAAGGCTAGCCACATATCGTAATTGGGTATGAAGCCTCATCAAATATTTTGATGCCTTTGGCATTGAACTCATTCCCCAGAAAATAAACTACGTTCTAGATTCCCTTGCTATATCTGCCAACACTCTCAAGCCAATGGCTGGCTCTTGGCTCTGAAAGTTCTTCATTGAGATGGTCCCCACCACTTCCATTCCAGAAAACATCACCCACTTTCAATTCTTTGAGGAATATCAACCTATCCTAGCCTTCATGGCCAATGTTGCTATTTTTTAGGACCAGATAGTGGAAGAAAGAGATCATGAAGATACTGGGCAAGGTGAAGAAGATGATGGGTTCATAGATTTTCCAACCAACACCATCCCTAAGGGGATGGTAGCACTAGAATGAATATTTGACTCGGACCCTCAGGGCCGGGAAAAGATATCCTCCTCCTTTGAGGGAGGAAAATTTGAGAAAGTAAACATCAGCTAGGGTGGTGAAGAAAAATTGGTACACATTGGCACCTCCTACTCCCTTGAGGAGAAAGAGAAGATTCTCGTGGTTCTTTGAGAATACATTGATGTAATTGCATGAGGGTATGAGGATTTGAAGACCTATGACACATCAATCATGACTCATACCATCCCACTAAAACTTGATGCTAAGCCCTTCTAGAAAAAGAAAAGACTGGTAAACCCACTGATCGAACCTCTAATTCATCAGGAGGTTCAAAAACTGCTGTTAGCCTAGATTATCTTTCCTATCTGGCACACAACATGGGTGGCCAACCTTGTCCTTGTGAGGAAGAAAAGTGGTGAGATCTGCCTTTACATGGATTTTTGAAATTTGAAAAAGACATCTAAGAAGGATAATCACCCTCTCCCCTTGTTCGATGAGGTCTTGCAAATCATGAATGGATCACAAATGATATCCTTCTTGGATGGGTACTCCAAGTATAACCAAGTCATGGTTAAGTATGAAGATAGAAACAAAACAATATTCACCACCAAGTGGGAGACATTTTCATACTGGAGGATGCCCTTTGGCCTGATCAACATAGGGGTCACATTTCAAAAGGCCATGTGGACATTGCATTTGAAGGCCTAGTAAATTAATGCATAATCATCTACATAGACGATTTGACTGTCATTTCCCAGGACAGGCGTGATCACTCTGCCCACCTCGTCCAAATTTGTGAGAGATGTCGCCAGTATGGAATATCCCTCAAACCTAAGAAATGTATATTTGAGGTCACTAAAGGGAAGCTGCTCAGGCATATTGTCTCTAAGAAGGGTGTATCCATTGACCCTAAGAGAGTTGAAGCCTTGCTAAACCTACAGATGCTTGGTAGCAAGAAAGAAATGAGGTATTTCTTTGGGAAGATCAATTTTTTCTAACGATTCATTACTAGATTCACTGAGATAGTGAAGCCACTCAATGAAATGATGAAGAAAGATACAAAGATTGAGTGGAGTCTTGAAGCAAAGTGGGTATTTGCCCAGATCAAACAAATGATTATGGAGGCACCAGTCTTGGCTAGTCCAGACTATTTCCTCCCTTTTCACATATACTCCTTTGCTTCAATGCATTCTACCATGACAGTTGTGACCTAGAAGGTTGAAGGGGAAGAATGACCAATAGCTTTTATGAGCTCCCCTTTTAAGAATGCTGAAGTCCAGTATACGCCTTTGGAAAAGCAGGCCTTTGCTCTCGTCCACACTGTGAATAATTCTAGCATTACATTCTTCAGATAAAAGTGCATGCTATCATCCTGGACCAAGCTATTAAGTCTCTGCTCTTGTAGAGTGAATTGGGTGAAAGATGGAGGAAATAGATGGCTATCCTCCAAGAGTATGATTTGGAAATACAACCCATGAAGATAGTCCAAGGCTAGGGACTATGTAGAGCGATGTCAGAAGAGACTCCCAACATCAAATGCCAAACATATATAGTGGAGTCTATCACTCAAGATCCATGGTATAATGACTTGGTATACTTATTGTTAAACAATAGATGCCCAAAGGGGCTACCCCCAAAAAAATGTCACGCCTTATGGCTGAAAAGAGTGCACTTCATGATAAAAAATGGAATGCATTTTTTGCAGGAACTATGAAGGGGTATACCTCTGGTGCATAGACAGTGACCAAGATATGAAAATGATCAAATAATTTCATGAGCAGTTTGGAACCGGGCATGGCTCAGCTGACGCCACTGCCCATTAGACATCTACACTCACGTTAGGAGATTCCATACTTGTCAAACAATGGCACATCATGAGTGGAACCCGGCTATACCTTTGTAGTCAGTCTTCAAAGCTAGACCCTTCACCCAATGGGCATTTGACTTTATCAGGGAAATCAACCCCAACTCATCTGGCAACCACCAGTATATTTTGACTGCTATCGAATATTGCACCTAGTGGTCTGAAGCAATCCCTTGTAAAAACAACATGAAATACATAGTTATAAAGTTCCTGGAAGAAAATATAGTCACAAAATTTGGAGTGCCCTTTCCTATAGTATGTGACAATGGTCTGACATTTTCTTTGGTACAATTACTTGAATGGAACTATGACAGGAAGATCACTCTGAATTTCTCTAGCAACTACTACCCCCAGGGTAATGGTGTTGCTGAATCAACCAACAAAAATCTACTTGAGGTGATCAAACATCTGTTGGACCAGAACCCCGGGGACTGGCACCAAAAGCTTAGGTTCACCCTCTGGGCAGATCACATCAGAATAAAGGTAGCCCTAATAACATCCCCATTCCATCTGGTTTATGGCCAAAATCAAGTATTCTCGATCAACTTACAGATCTCAGTTTTACAGTTTATGTAGGAATTTAGCAACCAAAACAACATTGTGGAAGTTTGGCTTTTGAACCTGGTACAAATGGAAGAACAAAAAAATGTAGCCCTTGAACATTTCACGTGTTATCAAGCAGTAGTAAAATGATGGTTTGATAGAAGAGCCCAGTATAAGGCCTTTTAGATTTTGGACTTGGTTCTCTTGTGGGACAAGGCTCAGGAAAAGAAGGGAAAGCACACTAAGTTTCAATGGCTCTGGCTTGGACCATACCTGATATCTGAGATCTATGGGGAAAATACTTATCACCTCAACACTATGACCGGAGAAGCTGTCCCATTACCTGTTAATGGGAAGTTTCTTAAGTACTACTTTGAATGAGGTAGGTGGTGAGTTTTGTTCCAAGTTGTACTATATGTATATTTCTTGCTTGTAAATATCTTTCCCAGTGCTCCGTTTGGAGTGCCTTGTAATTAGTTTGTCAGATGTCCTCTGAAACCACCTTTTCCTTTTTGCATTTTTTTTCTTTTGCTTTTAGATTTTTCATTTTCTTCTATTTCTTGAGTTCCCAACGTGTTTCCTTCATTTCATAGACCGGTATGCTTTTCATAACATCTAGTGTTTGGAATGGTACCTTATGCATTCCAGTGAATTTAGAATCTATTGTTAACAATGTTGAATTTGTTCGCACTCCACAGTTATTTTGTAAGTATGGTAAAAGGTTATGGGTAACCTTCATCAGATTCACATCTTGATAGTCCAGACATCAGGTAATAGAAAACTCAAGAAGCAAGTAATCAAACACCTTGAGGGCAGATCGTTTGCACTAGTTGATTGACCAAGTCTAAAAATCATTAAAATATCCCAGACCTAGAATCTTCTCTCCCATTTGGTAATTTAAAGGTGGGTGGTAAGGTGAAAGAAGTACCGCCATTAAACTTAGCTAAGCTTAAGCTTCATGGTGAAAGGAGTATTGCCTTCCCATCCGAAAAAGAAAAATAAAAGGAACTGAAGAATGGAGAATTTTGGTATCCAGGGGAAACATGAAGATATGATGACTTTGGTTTGATTTGCTTAGTGCCTCCTCTCTGCTTCTCCCGGAGGTCAACGACTTAGTTTTCTTTCAAAGCACACACTTCACAACTGATGAAAGACCTAAAGATTGAATCATTGATGGGATGGATTTTCTCAGAAACCTTACGCTTTGTAAGAAAAATGCTCTAGGTAAAGATTTATTCCACTTTTGCTAACCAGAGATTCTAAAGTTCTCAAATGTGATAAGGCATTCATTCTAGATAGTCACCATTTGTTATGCCCTGCATACAGGCAAAATGTTAGGTCACCTTTTTTTTCTTTGGCTCTTTCCTTTGGTTTCTTCTTTTTCTTTATTTTTCCTCCGGGCTTTGCTTTTGTAAGGGTTTTCTTTCTCTTTGCTTTTGCCTTTTTGTGTCTCTAGGACCCGGTCCCAGAGTTCATTTGTTCTTTTGAGTCAGCTGGATTCCAGACTGTGGGATTTTCTGCCATCATGTCTTCTTTTGCGAGGAGATATGGCCGCATGAAATCCCCGGGCCTGGAGTCTGGAGGTTTGCTTGTTCTAGATTTTGCAGAAAGAATGCAACGTATTTTTACCCTAGCGGTATAAATAGAACTTACTTGTCATTTTCACATTTATCACGATTAAAACACTTAGAGAACTCAGAGCGATTTTGAGGTGATTAAGGTGATTAAACAACCTTTTTCTCCTATGCTTAGTGGTTGATTAAACAATAATTTGCAGTTCTTGTTAACGGTTAGCTCTAGGTGAACTTGTTGCAGAGCACCTTCCATTCTCATCTTTCTTGTATTTCTTTGTGTTTCCAGGTAGGCCTTCAGCTCTCTCCTCTAGTTTTTTGGTTTCCTATTTGTGCTTTTGTTTGTTCTCATTTTGCCACACCTTTGCGTCAGCCTTTTGTTGCCTCCTGTTGGTGGGCTGGCTCTACCAGAGGGTTGTCCACCCTCTATGTAGTTGTAATGTAATGTATATGTTTGTGTGTTTTGTATGATAGTGTAGGTGCTTTTTGTGAATTCTATAAGCTATGTAAATTCCCTATTTATAGTGTATATATGTCATGGTTTTTGTGGTCATCCTATGATTTGTGCTTTGGACGTTGTTGTGCTTTGATACTCTATACACTATGTGTATATTTTTTGTATATCCTCCCATTCTATCAAGCTCATCATGCTCCATCATGTCTTAACCACTCTGTCGAACTCATCAAAGAGGTAGTAGCCACGGTTCAAACTTGGCACCTCATTGGTTTGAATCATAGTGACTTTCTCTCTCCTCTATCATGTCACCTTAATGGTAGGATTAATTTCCTATGAGCGGGCATTCAAATCCCATCCCATATGGCATTTACTTCCCTTGTGTGAGCCCACTTGTCACCATTAATGTCATTATGTCACCTGTCACATGGCCACGTGACAACGCATGTCAACCTAGTAAGGCTTCCTATCGGTCACATCGACAACAACTAATTATTCTAGACTCTGGGTACTGAGAGGTTCCTAGATCTTCATTCCATTTTTGTCACTTAGTCCAACGCCCTAGAGCCCCCGGGTGTCTATCAAAACTTGACTCATGTTTGCCTTAATACTCCAGGATTTTGATATATGCTAACATTTTTGGACATTTGTGAAACAGTGATGAATTTCCTCAGAATCTCTAAAGTTATTTTTTGTTGGAATTATGTTATATTTGTCATCAGTGAAAACACTTATTCGATTCTGAATTCTTACTGAGCTCATCACTCAGTCCACAACTTATACCGAGCATTCAGTAATCACCTTGTAAAGCTCAGCGGTTAAACAGTTCAAACCGAGCAGAACAGTGGTCACCGAGCATATGAACAGTTCAACAGTATTTACCGAGTAGAGAAAGATGTACCGAGCAGATGGTAGTCACCGAGCTTCACCGTAACTACCGAGCCATCAGTTGAAGCCAACCGAGAAGTCAGTTTCCACCGAGTCACCAGCGGTTACCGAGTGACACTATACCTACAAAGTCAGCAACAGCTACCAAGTTCCAAGCTACACTTCGGGACTAGTATGGACTGAGCTTCTACTCTTACCGAGAGCATGACAATGCCGAGTATTGTAGTGGATGCCGAGTATCAGAAGATCGCCGAGCCAGCTTGAGGAACCCGAGCTTCTACCGACTCAGTAATATTTTGTTTACTTAT
>MU226705.1:1008199-1046891 GCA_018584345.1 Thuja plicata
ACACCCAATGTAAGTTACTTCAAAATATTTGGTAGTCAATGTTATGTCTTAAAAGATAATAGAAATGGAAAGATTGATGCCAAAAGTGATGAAGGTATTTTTCTGGGGTATTCTACCAAGAGCAAAGATTTTAAATGTCTAATCAAAGCCTCTAAAAAAATATTTGAAAGTGCAAATGTGAAGATTGATGAATTTCCAGAAAAGAATGAGCTGGAAAGCACAAAAGAACCAGAGGACTACAACAAGTTTGTATACTGTGAAGAACCCATAACTCTACCTGAGCAACAGTGCTTAAATCCAGAACAACAGAATGCTGCAACCGACGATCAAAATGTTGTTACTGACGGTCAGGATAATGATCAAAATGATGTGCAAGGAAATGAAGATCAAACTAATACACAAAGATTTGTACCTATACTTGCAAGATATGTAAGAAGGAACCATCCAGAGGACCAGATCATAGGAGATAAGAAGCTGGTACAAGAACAAGAAGTAAGTCTAAACTCAAATTGCTTAATTTGTGAGTTTGAGCCAAAATCTGTAAATGCTGCACTAGATAATGAAGAATGGATAAGTGCTATGAATGATGAGATTGAATATATTGAGAAAAACAAGACATGGTCACTTATGCCAAGACTCGATGACAAGAATGTCATCGGTACAAAATGGATATTCAGGAACAAACTGAAAAAGAATGGAGAAGACACAAGGAACAAAGAAAGACTAGTATGCAAGGGGTATGCACAAGAGGAAGGTATAGACTATGGAGAAACCTTTGTACCCATTTCTAGGCTAGAAAGAGTAATAATTCTACTTTCTTATGCTGCATACAAAGGATTCAAAGTATGTCAAATGGATGTCAAGTCAGCATTCCTAAATGGAATACTTGAAGAAGAGGTATACATTGAGCAACCAGAAGGGTTTGTGGATCCAGACAAGAGGAACATGGTATATAGACTTCACAAAGCCTTGTATGGATTGAAATAATCTCCTAGAGCCTGGTATGAACAACTTCATTCCTATCTAATAAGTATTGGATTCATGAGGACTAGTGAGAACAATAATCTGTATTTGAAAGAAGATACTAATGCTAACACTTTGATTGATGAAATATTTGTTGATGACATCATATTTGGAGGCAATGATATGCTATGCAACTCATTTGCTAATGAGATGAGAAAAGAGTTTGAGATGTCTATGTTTGGAGAGATCAAGTTCTTTCTTGGTCTATAGATCATTCAACAAAGTGAAGGTATTTTCATTACACCGTCCAAATACATCAAAGAAGTCCTAAAAATATTCAAGATGGAAGATTCCAAACTTGTTGGAACACCGATGGCAACTAGATGCAAATTAACAAAGGAAGACAAGACAACAGACGTAAATCAGACTCTGTACAGATCAATGATAGGAAAAATCATGTATGTTGTACACACTAAACCAGATATTGCACATGTAGTAGGAATCATTCCTATTTTTTCTGATAACCCTAGGGAATCACATATAACTGTTGTGAAAAGAATTCTAAGATATCTGAAGAATACTAAGGAATTTGGCTTATGGTATAAAAGAGAAGGCAAATTTGAACTAAAAGTGTTTACCGACGCTGATTGGGCTAAAAATATTGATGACCGAAAGAGAACAACTGGAGGAGCATTCTTTATGGGTGATAGAATTGTCACATGGATTAGCAAGAAGCAAGGATCCATCTCAATGTCTACTACAGAAGAAAAATATGTTGTTGCTGCTGTAAACCGCTCAAATATTGCATGGATCAAACAGTTATTGGAAGGTATGCATATGAAGATCAAAGAGCCAGTGATTATTTATTGTGATAACACCAGCAAAATAAACATTTCCAAGAATCAAGTCATGCATGCAAAGACTAAACACATTGCCATCAAGTATCATTATTTAAGAGAACAAGTTCAGGAAAAAGAGGTGATACTTGAATATGTGCAATCAAAAGAACAATTGGCTGATATCTTCACCAAGCCACTACCCAAGGATACATTTGAGTACCTGAGAAAGAGAGTAGGGGTCAAACCCATGTCTACCAGTCAGTAAAAAGACTGAAGGCTGCATCAACCATATATTATCAGAATATCATTCATGATTGATGCAAGCAAAAGATGAACTTCAAAGCTACATCCATATACAGAAAAGTATACATTAGACTCGAGCACCAGAGCATATTGTTCTATTGATGATGGATAAGGGAAATTCAAGGAATATATTATGGAAAAAATAAAATTGTTTAACATGAATGTCAGATATTTGTAAAATATTTGTTTGGCATTGTTGTCAAAGGGAGAGAATGTATCCATATTATCATCAAAAACTATTCATTATTAGATTACTCCAAATAGGGAGAGATCATATCGATAGGGAGAGAATTTGTATAAAAGATAGTGACATAAAAGAAGAAGAACAACAATCAAAAAAGAGAAATTGACACAAACAGAGGACACAACACATCAAAAGAAGAAAAACAAAAATCTGCAAGAATCAAATATAAGCTAACACAGAGCTTACCGGCGGTCAGAAATTTTTATCAGTTATCAAAACAAACTGTTTGGTAATTTGATGAATCTCAACAATTGTATTTCATATTGTATTAGAAATAGTATAGTGTGATAATATAGTATGTTTCCACCAATGCCAAAGGGAGAGATTGATGACATGTAACTGATTCAATGTTTGATAATGTTAATTTGAAGATGATGCAAAACATTGCACCAATTAATGGTTTGTATTGTCATTGATGTCAACTTGATATCATCTATATGGTCATGTACATAATGCCAAAGACTTTAGAGAATCAATGGAATAGAGGTTATGCTTTCAAAAATGCATAAAAGTCAAGTATTCACTAAGTGATAGACAACACCGACGAAGTGCACACCATCGGTAAAGACAAAGATAAAGTCACAATGACGCCCGATGCGTAGAAGACAATGTTTCCTAATGAGAAAGATCCAATGATGCCCGATGGACGGAGATCCCAAAGCTAACTGAAGTTACATTAACGGAACTGGTAGTTGTCACCAACGAGGAACTGCAGAATTTACCAACAGAACAAAGAGATCAGGAAATGACAAAATATCTAGCTGATAGAGCTTAAGGATAGGCTTAACTGATTGTTTTATTTGTTTTATTTAACCATAGTTAAGCAATTTATTTATACAGTTGGCAAGAAGATAACTACGAGATAAATCAAGAGTTAAAGCCGTAAATCAAATTGGTTAGATTATTTTTCACGCCAAGAATCAAGAATCAAGAATTAAGGAATATCATGTCTATAAGAGACAAGCATAATTCATTTCCAAAAGAAATCAGATACACGAAAGGGAAGTGAATAGAAAGAAGATGCTGAAGAGAAATTGGTGAAGGATAAACTTCATACAGTCCTGATCAATCAAGCTAAGGGAGAGCTAAATAATTCTGTAGACACTGACAAATAGAGAAGCACATTACATAGCAGAAAGTGTGGAGCACAAAGGAATTGAATTGATACATTGATTAGAGAGGTATTGTACGTAAATAGATCTAAAAATCTGCAATTCAAAGTTGCATTAGAAATAGGTCATTGTGTTTCAGTTTAACCATTGAAGCATGTAAGTCTCTTAACAGAGTAGGACTTAACAGTCTTCTATAATTGAGGTATATCCTAACAGATTACCAAAAAGGTTGATTCATGATAGTAGAATTGGTCTTACCTAAAGACTATTGGCAGTCTAAGGAGGATGATTCAAGGATGGTAGCGTAGATGCCAGTTACTAAGTGACAACCTATGTATAAAAAATCCTCTAACAATGTCGCACTTAACGGTGTGTTTTTAACCTTTAATAGGGTTGGCTGCTAACAGGGCTCACTTCAGAAGAGTGAAAATTTTGGGTACCGGTCCTAGTGGTTTTTTCCCTTAACAGGGTTTCGACGTTAAAATCCATGTGTTATGTGTGTATGGTTTATTACTTTATTGTTTCATATTTCACAAATGCATTTCTGGATTGATTGGTATACTCTGCATATTTAGTGAGCATCGGTAAATAAGTTTTACTACTTATCGGTAATCAAGGAGAATAAGGATAGACAAGGTAAACCGATAGACAATTAATTATTTTAAAGTATTTCAAGGCATGCATCTTGTAGGGACTTAATAATCTGAGGTGTATTGATTGGTGGATTAAAGTTTAAAGGATAAATTTTTGAGGCCACTGATTCACCCCCCCTCTCAGTTATTACTAATATTTTCTTTAGGCTTCACTACTGATGCTCCTTTAGGTCTCACAACTAATGAAAAATAGGGCGTGTCTTTCTCTTTTAGGGATTTCATAAAATCTTTTTCCCCTACTAGCATCACACTGGTCACTACAAGCTTTTCCTTTCCATCATCTGGGAGTAGGGAAATAGTGTAGTTTATCCCATCCTTAGTCACATAATACATTTTTTTCTTCCCATCATGTTTGGCATCTACATCATACTTCTAGGGCCTACCTAAAAGTAAATGAAAAGCATCCATCTTTGTTACATCACATAAGATATTATCTTTATAATCTCCTATGGTGAATTCTACCCAAACTTGTTCATTGATTAGTGTTTTTTGTTCTTTGTTCAACCATGAGAATCTATAGGGGTAAGGGTGAGGGATATTTTGGAGTTTAGCTAGTCAACCATTTCTTTAGAAGCCAAATTATCCATGGAACTAGAATCTACTATAACTTTACATACCTTGGTATTCACCTTACAAGTGGTTCTAAATAATGACTTCCTTTGGGGTGGCTCCTTGGTTGTGGGGACCTTCAAGAGTATTCTATGCGACATTAAACATTCACCTTGCTCAGGGTATGCATGTCTTGATGTTGATGTGTGATATGAGGACACACTATGACCATCATCTTCTTGAGTTAATTGTACTCTCATGTCTCCCCCTTGTTTGTTAGTACCAATCTTCTCAGGGAAGATAAAGGATTGATGTCCAACTTGGTTGCAATTCAAACACCTTCTTGTGAAAAAATTTGGTCCTCTACCCCCCAATATTCCTCTGCCACTGGGTCTTCTCCCTTTGAAATTGCCTCTATAATTTGATTCAACATCTTGGTCCTGATTGTTTGTTTCTCCTTGAGGCCTTGGAGATGTTCATCATTCTTCAAACGTACCCCTTCCTCTGAATTTTCCTCAGCTTCCTCTACTCTCCTACTCTCCCTTCCTCTTTTGTTTCTCTTTAATTTTAAGTGCCATTTGAAAACATTTGTGCACTGTCTCAAGATTAAACAAACTGATTTCATCTTGGATGCTATACTTGAGTCCATTAAGGTATCTTGCCAACTTCTACTTCTCATTCTCAAGGATCTTTACCTTAAGAGTTATTTTATGAAAATATTATATTTAAGATCTTACATCTAAGTACCTCTGCCTTAGATTTTGTAACTTCTTGTGCAACATCACCTCGTAGTCTTCAAGTATAAATTATTTCTTCACCTCTACAACCATCCTCTTCCATGAAGAGATGAGATTATTTTCTTCTTCTATCCTTTCATTCTGAAGGAAATTCCACCAACTAAGGGAAGGCCCTTCATCCTTGATTTTTCTATCTTCACTTTCTGACTTCCATGAATGTCATCACACTCAAAATGATTCTCAAGTGCCTCCAACCAATCCATGCACTCTTCTGGATTCAACTTGCCATAAATCATAGGTAGGTCTGTTCTTTCTTTCTTCCCTACCCTCTCAAGGGCTTCAAGAAAAGGTATCTAGTATGAAAATACTCCTTCCTTCCCAAGGTGGACTTCTTCACCCCCTTCTTCCTCCTCTTCATTAGATTCTTCTTCTCCTCTATTCACTTTACCATTCAACTTTTCTAATTCTCTTTTCATGGCCCTATTCTCAGCTCTTGCTCCCCTACTTTCTGCCATTTTTTCTTTTACTAGCTTTGACAATTCCACATTGGTCAATATCATAGGGATATCTCTTTCTCCTTCTTCTCCTTCTGACATTCTATCTTTACTTCTCTTCCCAAAAAGATCCTTTTGTGCTCTGATATAGCCTAATGCAGCTCGTGCATAACCAAAAGCTTTGTCTATGGGCCCTTTCTTGTTTAGGAATCAAATCAATCAATCCTACCTTATTAAACTGCTTCTTATTGATGTATTATACCCTTCCAAGATTATTGTATACCCTACACCACTTCTCTAACTCCTTAGGGTCTAGATCCAATTAAGACAATTTTATGCTTTAGGGTTACTTTCCCAAATCTTGGTCAATTTACGGAAATCACACTACACGTCTCACACTCTCAACTTAATGAGTGAAACATCAACTTTAGGGCATATAAAATGAGAATCCACCACTTATTGGGTTCCAAGAAACCTACAACACACTTATCCCTTATTGGGCTAGTAGACTCTAGTAGGTCTCACTGAGAGTTTTTTGGATAAGAACTTTTTTCTCCTTAATGACTTGGAAAATAGATTACAGATTCTAGTACCCTTTAGGGACTTATTTAAGAATCCAAGGGTATAGGAGCCAAATCTACTCCAGAACCCCTTAACCTTTACGGTGTTCACAGACCTAATAGGCCTAATTAGGTTTGGTTAACAAAGAAAGTGCAAAGGAATGGGTACAAAGAATCGACCCAACACCTCAAAGTTGTTCTTCTACCCTAAATTGTCCCAAATCCACCATCTACCAATTCATGCTGCTCTTTTTGTCTGATTATCTATGCAAGTTCATCATTCTTAGACTAAATACATAGGCTTATTTAGCCAAGGCCTTGATGGATAAAATAAAAGACAAACACTTCCCATCCTGATCCTTTGGAATCATGAATATTACATCCCTAACTTTCATTTACCAGGTGGTTGAGGAATTCCACAGGTAAAATGTCAAGTTAGGGCTCCATCTTTGAAGCACAATGCAAAATTGAAGGGTTTCCTTAATGGTTTGAGCCAATTTGAACAAAAATTCCTCCTATGATCACCAAATGAATTCAAATCAATTGCATATGAAAGCTAGGACATCCTACTTCATTCCCATGCAAGATATTTTGATACCTTAATCCGTATAAGATCGTACAACACCAAAAAATAGAGAAATACTCAGGAAATCAAGTGTTGTCTTATTCAAATCCACTAAGAATTGTATAATTTAATCAATCTTCTCTTGGATAGGCTTCTCCTATCTTAAATAGACCATTTTGAATGACCATAACCATATTTTGAATGGTTATGACCATTGGGAACAAAGTTACAACTTCTTGAGTAACTTTTCAACAACATTTGCAACTTTAGTGCAACTTTCACACTTTTCATCCTATGGACCACTCCATCGAATCAAAATGCTCTAAGACCATTTCTAAGGTCATTATTGGACAAAAATCATAAAATTCCTATGACATCCTACTAGACTTAACATTAAGATCATATTGGTCTAAGGAGACCCAAGGTTTATAAAGCACCTTGGGGACCCTTAACCTTGCAAAATGGACCAAATAACATCCATAGGATGGTCTTGAGGACCCAACCTTATTACATCAAATGAACCCTTGGAAGGCATGATGTGGTGCTCTGCACCATAATCCTAATTGAATTCTAATACTAACTATAACTATATTTAAACTCTTACCATTATCAAACCCCAATCTTGATAATATATCTAATCTATACCTAATTGAGCCCTACACCTAATCAAATCTTTATACTATTATAAGTCAAGCCTCAATTAAATTGTAAACTTAACAATAAAACCATGCTTTTTTTATGAAAAACTTAACCCTTACCCCATGCTTTACATGTGAAATCCAAACCTATTTGAATCCTAACACTATCTCTAATCCTAATTAAACACTAATTAAATTATAATATTAACACTATTCTCAATTGAATCCTAGCCCTAACCCTAACCCTAACCCTAACCCTAATTTAAATTGAACCTCGATCTCTGCTGTAAGAATAATAATTAGGTCATAATAAAGCTTGGTTTCAAGGTTAAGTTTATGGTTTAATTAAGGCTTGACCCCAAACTTAATCCTAAACTTAATCCTACAATAATTTATACCTAATTATAACCTAACCCTAAACTTATCTTTAGTCCTAGAATTAAGCCCTATCTCGAACTTGATCCCTAATCTAACCATGATTAAACTCTAATCTAACAAAACCCTACTCATAATAAAACCCTAACACTGACCATACTCAAACCATACACCTAACTACAATCAAACCCTAATATAACCATAATTAAAGCCCTAATCCTAATTTAACCATATTTAAACCTTAGATTTAAGTATATATTAACTTCTTATTATCTGTCATGTTTCACAATGATTATGTATTTGTCTCTATATTAGGTTTCATATGCTTAAAAGACTGAAATAGCCTTCATCGGAGATGTTAGAAAGTTGCCCAATTTAATCAAAACCTAGCTCACTCTAGAATTTCCTCGCCAATTTAAAGTTTTCTCCCTGCCCACTTAAACTATTTGTGAGAGTGCCTTTGACGAAATAGAATCTCGTGTTGCAATGATTGTAGGATGTGTACAAAATAGATTTGTCGAAGCTGATTTAGAAGCATTGAAGAAGAACGGAATTCCAAAACCCTTTTCAGGTTCCTTCGGCGGCTATGCCAGAATTAGCCTAGTCTCCTGGGGTTGGCACAAACAAGATTAACCGCATAATCCATCACAAAAGGTTTCTTCCACATAACATTGATGGCTTTGTTATGGAGCATGGGGCTCTGAAACGAACTGGACTGCTGATACAACTTTGTTAGGTTGTAAGCGCTTGCTGTATCTTGAAGACATTATGGCTAAGCAGGACAACGAATTTCATACCATGGGTGGGACCGGTAAAAATAAACAAGGTCCGAATGTGGTGTGAGTAATAAGAAATTTAATAAATATTATTTATTTTCACTGTCCTTGCTCTTGTTTGTTGGAATAAAGGTGGGGCTTTGGTGGGGCATGTTGAGGAAATATTAAAATTAGTGGTGACTCACTGTTGTAAGGGAGGTTTTTATGCAGGTCAAACAATTCAAGTGCACCATTTCTCATTTATATTAAAATTAGAGGTGACTCACTATTGGAATGGAGGTTTTTATGTTGGTCAAACAAATCCAAGTGCATCATTTCTCATTTGTACCATTCTTCAATTTTCAAGGGTGTCTTGTTCTTCTCTATTTGGGAATAAGTTTATATGTAGAGAGAGTTGTGATAGTGAACATAATAGATATGTGTGTAGGTGGATACTATGCTATTGGAAGAACTCACTTTGATCTGAGTGGCACTGCTTTTGGTCATATGGATCTAGTAGGCTAAATCACTTGTATTCTAAAAATTGGCAAGCTTCCTATTCTTTATAGATGGACAAAATGTAAGTATCCTAGAAGAAATATCACATTCGATGCAAATGAGAGCTCAATGGAATACATGTATTCCATTTTGATTGAATATATAGATGGTGATGGAGATGTGGGAGGCATGCATCTGAAAGAGGTAGAATTGGAGACATGGATGGAAATAAGGCACTTGTGGTGAACAAAATCATGTGGGTTTGCTAGCTTGAGTATGGTCTCTTCAAACTTCGCAATAAGTTTCTTGATGACATTCTGTACAGAAAAATATATTATAAAAGATACATTTATAAGTGGAGTAGAACATCTTGTCAAGTTTATTTATTATCATAGTCATACATTCTCAGTGTCATCTATGTTATACTTGATAGAGGTTCTAGGGATCATAGAGATTCACAACCAACATCTGATGGCTAGAGTTTAAAAGAGGGTTTATAGGAGGCTAGAGGGAACAAAGGTAGAAGGTTTTCTATCATCCTTAGCTAGCTTCTCTCGTAGGGATGATTCATTGCACGAGAACCACCATTCGTGTCCCTTAAGAAAAAGAAGGGCTTGGCATATTTTGATGACATTAATTTTCCATTAGTATGCAAACAACACTTTCGGTAAGCATACATCGAAAGACAGGACTGAGCAAACCAAAGATCAGATATTAAAGAGATCACCGAAGATGACTAAGTGCAAAGAGAACCGACGACACAACTTAGTGTGTAAACCAAAATTGAAAAGGCAGAAAGATAAAGTGGAAACCGATAGAGGAACCTGATATGCAAGATACAATGCAGACTGAAAAGACAGTTAAAGTGAAACTGACAAAAAAAAACCGAAGGATAGTCAAGCATGACTGACAGACAGAACCGAAAGTCAAATACAACCCGCAAAAAGTGGATCTAACTTCCATGTCAGATAAAGCAAGTGTATTCTATCTATAGGATATTTAATTGTTTTAAATCCATTTCTTTAGGGACAAGATACATGAATGTAAGTTCTTTAATCAATCTAATTGATCTAATACACATAGACTAGGAGATCTAGGTATAAGTTGTAAACCTGGTCTTAGAGTTAACATTGTTTTTATCGAAACTTGATGAAGTCAATCCATCTATAAATAGATGATGCAATCATTCATTATTATCGATGTGAAGAGAGAGGAGAACATGAACGAATCAGATGATCACACCTATGGATCAGATTGAGGGTTTCAAGAATAGGAACAATAAAAGGTGAAATTGGTTAGCAAGAACCAAGAACAGAACATACTGAGAATCAGAGGTATTATTCAATCACAATTACGTGGTAATATTTTTATGTAAACTAAATTGGATCTGTATCAGCAATAGGAGATTGCATTTACCAGGTCAATTTATAATTTTCTATCATTCTAACAAGTGGAGCAAAGTGTAAAAATCCTTTCAAGGAAGGTGGATTTAATAGTCCAACAACAAATCTCTTAACCAAGTGCACACTCAATAGTGTTGCTAAAGCTCTTAACAAAGTAGACTTTAATAGGTCTCCACCGATACTCCTAACAGGGTAGATCATTAGAAGTGATCAAATTGCAAGCCTTAACCGACCCCTTCCAATCTGTAGATAGTGAATATTTTGTGGGTGCCATCCCCACCGTAGTTTTTACTTCCTCACAGGAGTTTTCTGCGATATCATATCTTGTGTTATGTGTCAAATTACTTTCATGAATGTTTTTATGATTGTTCACATGTATGTTAATGTTATGAATTGATATAACTCACATCAAGATAGTTTAAATCAGATTGAATGGATATATAATTGATTACAAAGGTTAATTGATAAAAGGGATACAAAAGTTTTAGAGGTACTGATTCACCCCTCCACTCTTAGTACATACTTCCCATTAATCCCAACATTTTTGTCCCTGAAGAAAGAAGGGGCTTAACATATTTGTGTCCCTAAATAAAAGTGGGAGCTTGGAATCATTATTGTCCCTTTAAGGAGCAAGGGGGGGAGATTTGGTTGGTGATCTGTGGAGCACTTGAGGAGGCATTTGTCACACTTGGAGGAAGTGTGGACTTTCAAAGGAATAGTTGTCTCATGTACAAATATATGGTTGGTGATTTGTATAGAATAGGAGGGATTATTTCCATAGCACTTGATGAGGCATTAGACACACTTAGAGGAGATGTGGACTTTTGGAAGAAAGGCGTCTTATGTGCAACACTGGAGGAGGCATCAGACACACTCTGAGTAGATGTGGAATTTCAGAGGAAATGTATCTCATTGTGCATGGGAGGTGGGAACACTCATGTTGTAAATATGGTTTCAAGTTATACAATCAAGAGATCCACTGATGCAATCAGTTCAATGTTTCTTGAGCAAGTGAGGAGGATTGGTGAAGATGCTTCATCAAAGTCTCCAAAAGGGTTGGGTTCAAAACCCTTGGACTATTCCACTCTTGTTTGAATTAATGTAATAAGGGGGGTAATGGTTGCATAGTTCACTAATTTAGGTTTAGGTAAGTTTTATAAATTAGATAAAAATAAATGTTAGTAGTTACCAAATAAGTTAGTTAATAAGGTATTCTTGTAAGGTAGTTTGAACCAGGAATGCAAGGATTTATAAGCCACATGAATGTAATGAAATATCGTCTCAATTGAATCAATTTTATGATTTAATATTTAAATCTATCATGATAGCGTAGTTTCTAGATTATTCCCTTATCAAGCTTTGTTCTCCAAACTTTTCCAAGAGGTCAAGCCCTCAGACATGAGTTAAAGAAGCATGCAATATATTTATATGGACAAGATTATCCCCAACAAAATTTAGGGACAATTTAGAACATTTAATAATACAATTGGTTAAAATGATATAATTTTTTAATATCATCTATTTTTCATCATCAATTTAGATTTTATTTCTAGAATTTAAAAAGAATAATAACAATTACATTTCTAATAAAATACTTTTATAGTAATTGATTGTAAAATATAATTTAAAATAATGATATAAAATTAAACAATTAATTTTTAGAAGTACTTTGACTATTATTTATACAATTGTTATTTAGAAGTACTTTGACTATCATTTATTTGATTAATAATATTAAATATTAAAAATAAAAGGCTATATAATTTTGAAAAATTGATTACTTTTTATGTCACAAAATTATAAAGACAAACTATGAAAAAAATACTACTAAAAATATCTACATAAAAATTCAAGAATCATAAAAATTATTGATTTTGAACAATAAAACATTTATTCAAAATTTAAACATTGCAATTTTTAATGTGAACAAAACATAATATACAACCTATACTAGTAGGATCTCAATGATATTAGAATTCTAAGCTTTGATTTTATTCCAATCTTATTTACCTTCTTTTAACCTTTCCTCTAAATCACCAATTGCATAAGAAACCTCTATTCCCTTTAGTCTCTTCCACAACTCACACCCTCTGAAACTTTGTTCACCCATGGATATCTATTTACCCCTAGTGCTTCAGGACACTTCTATCTTGATGTTAAGATTATAAACTTTAAATTTATGCCAATCTTCCCCACCTACCATTAACCTCTCCTCTAACTCACCACTTGCTCCGGAAACCCCTATCGTCTTTAGACTCTTCAACCGCTCCCATCCTTCTGCAACTTTCTTCACCCGTGGACAATCATATATCCCCACTACCTCAACACGCTGCATCGCTCCCTCCTCCAACGCCGGCAACTCCTCCAAAAGAGAGAAGCCTTGAATAATGAGTGTAACCAGCTTAGGAAATCCCCCACACTCGCCAAACTTTTCTGGCAATTCTCTGCATCTCGAATCCCCAGTCAAAATCAATGATTGCAGGTTGGGCATGTTTTGAAGCGACGGATAACCATTGCAATCAAACAATGAAAGTTCTGTGAGATTTACCAGGCCACATATCCAACTTGGCACAGAGAAATGACAAAGCAAAAGTTGTTTAAGATCTTTCATAACTTTCATTTTCTCTGGAAATGCTGGAAGACTGGTTTCTTCCATATCACCCTCCCGTGAATGAATCCTATTAAAACAATAAAGAATACTCATTTTCACCAGACGCTCAAGGATACCATCTTCTACACTTCTCAAGGCAAGTTCATCTTCTAGACTAGACCATATTTCCTGCAGATTGATTAAGTTGCTGAGGTCTTTAACATTTAAGTAGTCATTCTCTTTACTAGACAGTGGGAAGATGTGTGATCTCCGTGTCCTCAGATGTACAAGATTTGATATCCCTTTGGGCATATAACTGTAATCAACTTCTTCTGAGCAGTCGTGTACATCGAGATAGGAAAGAGATTTGAGGTCACCTATCCACTCAGGTACACGTTGTAGTGAAGTGCACACAGAAACATCAAGATAATCAAGACTCTTGAGTCTTCTAACACAATCTGGAACCTCTTTGATCATTGTTGTAGACAAATTCAGAACCTTGAGAAGCTTCAATTTCCCAACACTTTTTGGTAGTGTAGAGATGGCAGTACCGCTCAAGTCGAGAACCCGGAGTACTCTGAGGCGTTCAAATAATTAAGTGTAGAGATGGCAGTACCGCTCAAGTCGAGAACCCGGAGTACTCTGAGACGTTCAAATAATTGTTCTGGAATGCTTGTAATTCCTGGATTCTGAGAGAATGAGAGAGTGCGGAGAAAACGCTGATCATGGAGACAGCTTTCTGAAATTGCATCATTCGTTATGCCCTTTTTAGACAATAGTAACCTGCGACAGCTTGTTTTTCTCACTGGAAGATCAAATTCACACTTATATTCTTTACTTATATTAATAACCAGATCAAGAAACAAGTCATGAACAGTGTAACAAAAGTCAATTCTGTCTGTTTCCAACAGACAGAGATTTTGAAGTTGTTGTAAGTAACCCAACCCAACATCACACTGTTCCATGTCCCTTTCTTGTGGAATAAACCCTTCGGCGATCCACAAATATATCAAATATTCCTGGTGTATATATTTGTCCTGTTTTACTGAAGAAAAAGATATACGTGTATCTTCTGGAAGGAAAGAAAAATAAGCAAAGCAAGCTTTTAGATAAGGAGGAAGAGAATGGTAACTCAGCTTGAGGATTTGCATTGTGGAGTCCTCTGCCCTGACTACATCCCTCAATTGCCTCAGTTTTGATTGCCAGACCCGTATGTCCCAACAACCTGCCATGGATGCTGCAACCGCCTTAACTGCCAAGGGCAACCTCCCACATTCTTCTACAATTTGATAAGCCAACATCTTCAGGTGCTCGGGTGGCCTATTTACCTCACAATCGGGGAAGGCAAACAGGCAAAACAGATCCCAACTCTCTTCCTCCGAGAGTAGTTCCATCTCATATATATGAGCTCTCATGTTCGCAGCAACATCTCTTTCTCTGGTGGTAAACACAATTTTACACTGGCTATTACCGCCTGTGGGAAGACCAAGCCTTTGTATGAAGTCACCTTGTACACTACTCTTCTACACGTCATCCAGAACAATCAAACACTTCCTGCCCTCTAGATGCTCGTAAATCAACTCAGCAACTCGCACATCACTTATACGACTATCTAATTGCAAATTAATGTACGAAGCCAAGTCACACTGCAATGTTCTAAGAGAACAAGTCTGTGAAACAGAAATCCAGGCAGAAAGCTCATACCCATATTTTGTTCTGTTGTAGACATGCTGCACAAGGAAGGTCTTTCCCAGGCCGCCCATACCCACGACAGCAACAACACCAACAGCAGGATCCTCTAACAATCTCTCTATGTCCTCCACTTTCTCCTCCACTGCAACTGCTTGTACTGAATCGGGCTTGCTCCCTCTTCTGAACTCTCTTCCTCCTATGCTCTCTCTTTCGGGATTACTGGTTGAAGGCTGGTTTGAATTCAACACCTGACGAACAAGATTGAGCTCCCCTGCCTTTTGAATAGTAGAGCTCATCCTCTCTTTTAGATCTTTTATCCTCTTCCCCATCTTACGCCGGAATATTGATTGAGTACAGCAGCAGAAACATGATTGAATGGGCGTTGTATACAGAGGCTGAGCAGCGCACTCATCAACTATGTCTTCTGCATCAAGAGCAATATCGCTCACTTCCGACAGCCATCGCTTTGCAGAAGCATTGAGCGCACTTTGGTCATCTGCAGCTTGTAGATAGTCAGATATATCTGTGAGCCTCATCTGCAACCATTCAAAGTCCTCTTGGAAGTTCAACATCAGCGTTGCTTCATTCAATACAATCTCGCCGAGCTTTCCAACCACGGCTTTGGCAATATAAACAACAAGTCCTTCCGCCATCTTTGATTTTTTACAGAGACTCTGGACTTAAAAGAGAATAGAATTGAATAGCAATGCAATTCAAACTCGATTGAATGTGAGTATAAACCCGTACAACTCTCTAAATTTATAAGAAAGGGATGCTTCTGGTCTAGTAAGGACAAGATTGAATGTGAGTATAAACTCTTACAACTCACTAAACTTAAAAGAAAAGGAGAACTCTGCTCCAATATACTAATAAAGTCAATTCGTAATATTTAATTTGGAATCGAGGCTTGTGCCATGTTCTCTACCTGGTTGTCTACAGCTGTACTGCCCAGCTTCATGCCATGAAATAAGCGCATCGATTCATCTTAGTTTTCGTTGACTGCCAATTAAGGTTTTGTTAATTGGAACAAAGAAAGTAAGGTCACATAATGCCGGGCGGCTTAATCATCACACACTAAGCTTTGACCGCTTAGGTGGCTGGTGTGGGCCCAATTCCGTCTGTTTTCGTTAAAAAGTTATCCCTGTTAATTGTTCGAATTCAAATTCAAACAGCTCCTATCTGAAGGTACGGTGGATACCCGTAAGCTTTAGATATCCATTGGATTTCATCTTTATTTTGCATACACGCCTATGCTGCACAGCCATGACAAATCCTGCAACTCAAATTAGGGCTTCCATGGAGATATTTTGTCTGAGATGCTGCCAACATTATTTTGAATTGTGGGTATTTTACTGCCGAAGGGTGATTGGTGACATTCTGTTTATGCAAATGGTTGTTGCGCTGGGAACAATGGGAGTTTTGGAATAGGGTATGGACATCCATCAAATCGTAATGGAAATGCTCTGGTAAACATGCATGCAAAATGTGGGCACAACCAGACAAGTCACACAAATTGTTTGACAGAATGCCTCAAAGAAATGTGATCTTGTCCAACGCGATAGTTGCAGGATATTCACAAAAAAACATTTGTTGAAGAAGCTTCAGAAACTTTCAATCAAATGTTGTTGGCAGTTGTTAAAGCCAGGACTCCGCAATCTTTGCCGATATCCTCTCCCAAAACGGAGGTTGGGAGAGTGTGTGGACATCCGTTCCAATTTAAAGCAAAGAGGAATTTTGTCTGATGTTGTGTGTATGTTTGGAATGATTGAATCGTTGGTACAATAACTTGCTAGTGACATTTTTTGAGATGAAAATGGCAAAATGGAATTGGAACATGTCAAAAGTGAGCTCTCTAGTCTCAGTTCAATGTTCAAAAAATTGTAATTCTAAACAAGCCAATCCTACAAAAAGGGATATCATGAATAAACCTGCAAACTCTAAAACATTTCAGAGGCAACATCATTACCGGCTGTTACACCTAGTTTCCCATGTGCTTCTCACCAATAGCCCAAGTTGCCGATGGATTTCATTCATAAGATGCATTTTTCTAAAAATTTCCATGTTAGAGTTGCTTAAAAACAATGGATTACATTGTGACTATAACTGCAGGTAAAGGGTAGTGAGGTTAACCATCTGCTGCTGACCATAAAAGTGTTGGGTAGTGTTGGCTTTTTAAGGATTTTGGTGGGTTGTGATGATATAGTGCAGAAAGTAATAGACACCTCCCTTAAATCATTTGCTTACGAAGGCCGTTTGACTCTCCTTCGACATAATACCAAGCAATTTGAATTATATTGTGCTAACAACAGTTATCATCATGGTACTGTAATTTGTTAATTTATCTTGAATCTTTATGTTTTGTGTTCACAAAAATAGAAAACAAGTCTAAATCATAAATAATACAGTTTTCTTTGTTTGAATTCACTTGTAAATTGTTGCATAATTTTGTAAAAGTCAAATAACTTTGGATTTTGCTTTCTATTAGAATTAAGTGACATATGTTAATAATAATAATAATAATCAATTAAATTTTGATTTGTTTAGATAGTTCACTTAAAATTTTACTAATCAGTAGATCTTATTGACAAACTAGTATAATTTAAATGAATTATCAAAACAAATAAAAAATTTGAATATATTATTTAAGTCAAACTTTTTCTATGTGATCTACTGAATATAATACAAATAAGAATTTTGATTGGACTTGAAATGTTCTAATTTCTTCTATCTATATCCTCGAGATAAATTAGTATACAATAAGAAGAAAAGTACATTTATAAAATATTTTCTATTGCTTAAAGATTTCAACAAAAAAATATAGAGTAGATAGAACAAGGTTACTTTAAAACCAAATCTATCATATAGGGAATAAATAAAGTATAGAATGTGATCACAGAGAACTTAATTGAGAATAAATAATAGAAACTATTTTTGAATTTTTCCTTTGAAATTACATTTTCAAATGTATTGGATAATTCTTTAAATAAGATTATTAGGGGAAAACACCCAGTAGTCGCTCAGGCTAACTTCGCGCACCTTGAACTCCTAAACCGTAAGTCAGAGTTTGCCAATTTTGTTGGTGTACCTTCGTAGGTGAGTGAAATGCTTAAAGCTAAAGTTTCATCTTTTGAGTATTGACAGATCTTTTTGTACAGATCATGGAGCGCAAAGTGGTCCAAAAATGTCGTTTCAAAATGCTCGCCCGGTACCTACTATGTTCTTAAACCAATAGTCATTTTACTAAAAAATCCTAGTACTTGTGGCCAAATGTCTTAGTAGTCATTACAAAAGGTCCCAATAGTGGTGCACAAATGGGCTGATTACCAACCAAAAAAGGTACAAATTGATCGGCTATTAGTACATGTGTGATGGACTATTTATTGGTGCTTGAAAATGTTTATGCTTTGAAAGCCACCAATATACCTTGAGACTTGTATTAGGAGTGGTTAGCTTCAAGTATGAGAGCTCTGCAAGGTAACTGGACCAACTATAGGGACAAGACTGCCCTCTACACTTCTGACTCTATTAAACCAAGATGGGTACACCTAATCCAAATAGATATTCAACTCTTTACAACTCCCTATTACTCTAGATTATAACAACAAATAATGGTAAGAAAGTACTAAATGGTAGCCATGCATTCTCTAACTCTCCATTACCATGTAGGACACACAACCAACCACCATAGGATATGAAAGAACTTAGTAATGGTTTTTATGCAAATTTGCATAATATAGCCAAACCAAATCAAACATGTATCAAAAAAGGATGTACTAGTTCTTGATCAGTGCCTTATCCATTGGGCAATACTTCAATACTAATACTGAAAATAGAGACACACCTATTGACAAGACTCATAGCCATAAATACAAGTAGCTGAGACCATACACTTCTTATAGTATCCTTATGTAGATAAACCTATTTGAATCTATTTTATATCCAAAGCAAATTCAATTTGATCCTAGATCAAAACTATGGAATAGAACATTTACACAGATAAATACTATGTAGTGAATCAGAAGATCCAAAACTCAAAGGGAAAACAACAAGGAGAGACTTTAAACTGAGAACAACTTATATTAAGTATGATGATTCAAAAATCTGCAACAACATGATTGAGCAACTACACCAATCAATAATATGAAAAAGATCAAAAGAAATTTCTATCTTATCTTGAAAACAATTTGCTATATCCTCGGAGCCAAAAGAAACTGAAGCCGCTTTGGGACTCAAAATTCTAGAACTCTTACGATAAAGAAAAGAAAGGAATTTATAGAACCTCAGGATATTGAAGAACAGTGCCCTAGGGTTATGAAAAATCTTATTTAAAACCATAAAACACCCCCTCATCATAAATGCATTCAGTTTTTATCCAAACAACACCCTATGAATGCGGCTATAGAACCTAGAAAATTAGTTTTATCTCTCTACTCTTGCGCAACATGGGACACAAAGCCAATGCTTTAAAACCCTCTCAAAGCAATTTAAAAATCAGTTGCAATGACTATTCCTGGCGCATAAATCAGTATCAATGGCTTAGACTAATCCTTTTCACAATTTTAAAACATGGTCGTTGATATCATTTATGTTACCCGAGCATGAAGATTTAATTTGGACACACGACACCTCGTCGCAATGCCTTGAAGATTATTTCTTGATCATCTTTTCTTTGGGGCACAACGTCATCCGTTCGATGAAATCTAACTTGACTGCACCATATCTTTCCTCTATCTTTAATCTTCCTTTGACTCAAGTAACTCAATCCCTTTGTATCTGCATATCGCTAGATCTTTGGCTTAACTATAGTCTGATCATGAGATTCAAAGATAAAGGCTATATTTGAATTTCCAAATACTTGTCTTGACCCTTGGTTTATTCAGATATTTAGCGAATGCCCTCGATCTTATAAGTCTCCAGGTCTTAATCAATGGTTGGTTCTTAATCTCTAAAGACTTGGCTTAACTCCAGGTCTGTTATGAGATTTAGCGATAAGGCATATCTCATAATCACTGAATGAAAGTCTTTAACCATGGTTTGATCTAATGATTCAGAGATAAAAGATATCTCTAAATCAATGAATACATGTCTTAATCAACCTAGATTACGAGATCTAGCCATAGCCCTCTGATCTGATCTAAAATCGACGGTCCTCATTGAATCTCCAAATCTTTTGAGACTTGACTACCACTTTGTATGAGATTCAGAGATAAGTGTAAAATGTCAAGTCTTTACCTCAGTTATCAAATCTCTGGATGTTATATACTTAACCGTTAACATTGCGAGATCAAGAGAAAACTGTTGCGCTAAGTCGTTGAACACTTCATACTTGCCAACCTTTATCCACGTGTCCTTTAGGCGCAATTCCTTGAACACTAACTGTTATGCATCTTATCTTTGAGGAAAAGCGTTGACCACAGGATCAACTTAGATATGCACGAACATTAATTTTATCTCTGATGACTGCAAGTTCTGACAACTTGACATGCGTCGACATGGTACAATGCCTCAATGGTTAAAATACTAGCATCTTGTGACCAAGGCAAAATACCCACCATAGACCTTCCTCTAATTTGATCAAACTTTACCTTGTCTTAAGCTCCGACCACTTTCCACGTGGTTGTTTGTCATGATGCCTTGATGAATAAGGAACTTCATCTTCGCGATCAAGGAAAAGCACTGACTGTCAAATTAGAATAGATTTGACCACATGATTACCTCTTGCCTTGTCAAAAAGAAAGGTCCAGCCATATCTAAGATGTACACTTGGTACCTTGTTGCAATGCCACTGAGGATATAGTGCGTACATCTTTTGAGCATGGGATCACGCTCGTTGTTGGATTAAAAGAACTTGCATGACACTTGATTAAAATAATAAAATTCATCATGGAATTAAGAGTTAAGACTTCAGGAAATATTTAAACGGGCCTCGCTAGGAAATATGACTTAAGAGATGACATAAAAAGAACTTAAGTGACATAAAAAGGTAACAATGTATAACAGACGCCAAGACTTAGGGTTTTTTTACCAAGATGAACCAAGGTTTAAGAACAAAGCCACTAGGGCTTAAGAAACAACAAAGGATAGGGTCTAAACACCATGAAAAACATGAGCAAGACTTTAGAAAATTTTACAGTGCTAACAATGGCTCTTACTAGGGATTTATGTCTCTTGTAGGCATAGCAAGATGCTAGAATCTTAGGTTTAAGCAGACCACAATATAAAGAGAAAAACTAACCTACAACAGACCTAAAAACATAGGAAAAAACCTACCACTACAACCTACTATCCATGGATTTGAGACTTCAAGAGAGGTAGAATTTCAAGAATTGTTCATGGACTAGAAATTCTAAAACATTTCCAACCAAGTATTTAAGAATGTAAGAATTAGAACCCCATTTACTATCAACAATGTATAGTCCTAGCTAGATGGGATCAAACTTACCATTTTATCCTTTGTCTTCAAGCTTGACATTCTACATCAGGACCAAATCATCAGTTTTAAAACCTCTAACAATGGTTCTTCTGTCAAAAAAATCCTTACATTGGAACTACAACTTAACATTCATGTCATGTGCATCCCTTCTTGATTCATCTAGTTGTATCAAATCATCCATTTTGATCCTCATGTCATCATCTAGCTCTTCATCATATTCTCGGACAAATTTCTACGTCTGCAACAATTTGTTTTGGGGCAACCTAGCTTGAATACCATATACCAAATCAAAAGGTGCACAACCAATGGCCTTCTTCACTATTACCCTATCAACCCATAGTGCTTGCTGCAACTTTGAATCCTAGGCCCTCTTGTTCTTATCCATCACTCTCTTCATAATTTTAATCAGACTCTTATTACTGGATTCAGCCTAACCATTTCCTTGTGGATGATATGGGGATGAGTAAGAAACTTGGATCCGATTTTGTTGGCAGAAAGCTTAAATTCCTCTTATCTAAAACACAATGCATTGTTAGGACAACCAAATCTAGTTAAGACATTCTGTAACATAAAATAAATCACAACCCTACTAGTGGTTCTTATAGTGGGTGTAAGATGGTAAATTTGGATGGTCTCATGAATAGGGTTTGTACAATGGATATTAGCATATAAAAGAGACCCTAAGCCATATTCAACCATTTACATTTAATTGTTATGATAAGGAATGTAAAGCTTAAAAATATTTGCAAAGAATAATGGAGTAAAATACCTACCTTATATCATAGAAGATCTGGAAATACCAATTTTCTAAAGCCTGTGTTGAGTTTCTAGAAAATCTTATCTACTGGATCTAGAATAGAAACGTAGAGACGGACAAAACCCATAAATCTTTTTCCGTTATGACACAGTTTTGATTTTGACCCTCAAGTCAATTTCACCACTGACCTAGAATTTCTAATTTCAACCTAGGATAGAATCGACCTCAAAAGTCTCTGACTGAAAATTTGTTTTCCGATCCCAAAAGTTTTATGAAAAGGGTATCTAAATCTGCACTCCGATCTATTGTTCTGACCCTGTAACTCTGAAAACAACACCTGCAAATATCTGAAAAAAGGGTTTTGGGGTGGCTATATAGGGTTTTGCCTTAGGCAACCCCCATTTCGGTGGTCTTCACCTTCACGAATAGCCAGATATAGTAGAATATATGTGTGTGTGTTGCTCTTGGAAAGAGCTTTGAATGTGTAATGTCAAGATCTAATCCTCTAGATTAAAACCCTAACATGAATTAAAAATGAGAAAACAATGCATATATTTGAATATGATAAAGGAAGCATACCAAGCCCCCCAAGGATAAAGTATTCCTATCAAACTCACAGTCCGTAGTTGCTAGCCCATGATAGTATCTTTTGAATTGTTGAATGTTGAAAATGGTGGATCTAAAAAGAAGGAAGGAATAACTCTCTCTTGCTCCAAAGAAGATCCATAATATCTTGTCCACAAAATTCTTGTGTGTATCAATGTATCATCATATCTTGTCCTTCTATATCATCCTCTTGCTTTCTTGCATCATCATCATGTCAGAATCATAATTGCATCATGTTCTCTCATGATTTCGTTTCATGAAGAAATGAAGGCAAAAGAGAGTGTTTATATAGAGATCTCAATATAGACCTCATAGGGAAATGAAAGGGACCCAAGCTCAAACATCACCTTGAATTATGGTCCAATTACAATCACCAACCAAGGAGGGGATGTATTAATTTGAATATAGGAGAAAACAATTCTGCATCTAGACCCGGGGACCTATTATTAAGTTTAGAACCTCGATAAGATCCGGATCTGAAAGTAGGGACAAACACCTGATAGAGGTCAAAGTCAACCTTGACCTTGACCTAGGTCAAGTTTAACTTCAACCTTGACCTGAGGTTTCAGGCAGGTCATCGTGAGAAGTCTGTAGGATTTTGAGGTCAGCCAGGGACCTAGGAAGGTGAGAAAACACACCAGAATGTTGGATAGAGGCACAAAGGCCATAAAGGAGATATTATGGAGATTAGGAAAGCCATTACATAGGTTCTACCTAAAAATAAAGCCACAAAGAGGGAAATTAAGGAGGATAAATGGGATCCTAACCCTAGTTTCACCTAGAAATACATAATCGAGTGCATATGCATCCTAAATGCAAATCTAATATGCAAGTGTACTAAATGAGGGTGATAAACCTACCAAAATGGAAGTGCTTCCATTTTAAGATGATACATTTAGCCCCCACTTTAGCTTAGATCTAACACTACACGAATATGCAAGCTAAAGTAAGAAAACAACATAAATTAAAAAAAGGATAAAGCCAAGTCCTCAACGTGGAGATCCTGTAAGAAACCATTAGTACTCGCAACCTGTAGCTCCCAAGGTTAATAAAAATCCATAGAGCACCTAAGTCTTACTAGGATGATTTTTAGAAGTGCATAGATCACCTTATGCCCCCTGTTTCAGCTTACTATTTATGAAAGGTGAAATAGGGTGGTAAGGTTAGATCTATACACTAGATATGTAGTTTGTTGAAAAGTATTTTCCTAAACCAATTAGAAGGATTCCAAATCTTGCTAAACTGATTTAAGAGGTTAGGTATCTAAATCATGATTCCAACACTACTGATGGCACTGAAAATGGAGCTACCAAACTCAAGTTATGATGAAAAGAGTGAATGTCTATCTAAATGCCTATAAAGGGAAATTTGAATTTGACCTAGGTAAATTCAACCAAAACCCTAATTTGCAGCTATAAATAAGAGAAATAAACACTTACCTTCTCATTCTTACCATTTGTATATTTTGCAAAAAGAAGCAGAATGCTGAAGAGAGAAGAACTTGGAGTGAGCCGCATGGAGGTCCGGAGAGAGCACCTGGCCAACGGACAACCACTGCCTGAGGTAGGTTCCTTGTTTTGATATTTATGATTGAAAAATTCCTATTTTCATAGGGGAGGTCGACCTTGACCCAAAAAGGTCAACCCTGACCCAGTTATATTGACCTTGACCCTTTAAGGTCGACCATAACTGGGGAGGTCTATTCCTTTCTGGGGATAAGGTCAACCCTAACCCAACAAGGTCGACCTTGACCCAAAAAGGTCAACCTTGACTAGGTCTAGTGGTTACTATAGTTTTTTTATGATGGTGTACTGATATGATACTGTTTGTGCTGAGAGGATCTTGTCCGTCTCTAAGAGCACCCCTACAGAGGGCTATTGCTAACTGTTAGAGAGAACTTGTCCAAGCTACAACACGATGAGATATAGATACTGAGAGATGTGGGATTGTATTTGGTAGGAGTCCTACCACAGATGAGGTTCTATTGATCCATGATATCAACCATGATAGAGAGGTGGGATGAGGACACTTGTTCCTTCCATCTTCTGTCAAGGGAGATCATGATCACACTTGAAGATGTATATAGGATCCTACAACTTCTAGACTGAGGTGAGCCTGTCAGACTGAGAGTGCAGCAAGGTCCTACTGAGATTCTCTCAAATGGGGAATATTGATTAGGACAAGTACCATAGATGAGGACCCGAGCAGATCAGATCACTCAATCAGCCATACTAGCAGGCCCGACACCCTTGGTACAGAGAGTGATGCTATGTATACTATCTCTGGTTGTAGTACTCAACATAAAGGGTACAGTTTTCTCAGCACCAGTCACCCATCTCATACACAGGATGGAGAGTGATATGATTATTTTCACATGGGGTCGCAACATGTTAGCCCATGTTTACCATGAGTTGTGTCAGTTAGTGAGATTCCAGCGGGAAAGTTTGACAGTATGCACATTGCTACAGGTTTGGATGTTTGAACATTACACATGTACATGACCACAGGGTGTTGCAGTGATGCTAGATGTGAGCACACCGAGAGGTTTTTCATATCTGCTAGCAGATGTCTGGCAGTACGGGGATATCCTCTTTTGGAGGGTACGCTTCAACCATATTCCAGGTATTGATGTGATATGGAGACCATACTATCAGATGACAGAATGACAAGATACTCAACATCAGCTGGGACACTCTTAGCAGTGCAAGTTGTTAGAGGGTCCTACTAGTCATGCACTGATGCCATATTACTATGATAGAGTGATGAGACATTTTGGTCTTACTTAGGGGGTCCTCCGGACAGTACCTCGGTATGTATACCCAATGAGATACTATCAAATACTTGACGCTATACACCAACCCACAATAGAAGATATTGTAGATAGCGAGACATATGAGACTAAGGATATAGAGGTAGCTCCCAATGTATCCTATTCAGGCGTTAATAGAGACTATATCAAATATTGGATTCTATAGGGGACCCACCCCATCTTCCCTAATGACTACCCCATAGGGGATGTAGGTCTTTCAAAGAGGACCACCGAGGTGGTAACATACCAGTAGAGTAGGAGGAGGATCAGAGAGACAAGGAGGAGCCTATCTCTAAGGGAGATCCTATGGAGGAGGAGAGAGTAGAGGAGAGAGGAGAGGAGAGAGAAGAGGAGATACCCCAGGAAGTAGTACAAGTATAGATGATTGTGCGATCTATGTTGTACCATTGAAATCATGATGACATCCCCGTGCACATACAGAGACACCATCACCTAGACCTAGACATAGTGAATAGGGAGAGGGTAGTCACTCCATGCCCCCACCATCTAGATCCTTTGATGATACCCAGGAGGGAGATCCAGGTATGATATATGTATTTGATTAAAATATTTTAAGTAAATATTTTTCTAGAAGAGGTACTAAAAGATAAATATGTTTGAACTCTAGAGCTAGCGTAGTGGAGTGGAGGAGCTTTGTATCCAAGGTTTTCAAGGATACATGTATATCCTACTGACTTCCAGCTAGCGAGTGAGAGTCTCTTATTGGACAGAGAGATCCCAATAGACATTCGGATATCTTTTCAGGCGTCCAATGAGAACTAAGGTTATATATAGAGAGAGAGATAAGAGAAATTGATGGCTGATATACAGAGTGTTCAAGAGAGAAACTATGAGATGAAAATGTCAAGGAGCTGCACATGGACTACCATTCCGAGATCCTCAACCTTACACCATAGATCAGAGATATTCGGGAGCCACCAACCCTTAGAGCATAGAGATAGAGATTGATAGACACGGCACATGTGCCATATATGTACCAAACTCATGGGAGTTTATGTATATGAAATATTTTCTTTGCCTAGTTAGTTCTATGATTGATTACTTGTACTTTTCATCAATACACAAAAAATTAACAGAAAGAAGAATGAGAAGAAATTATCTATAAATGCATTCAAATTACATAACCTATAAAACAAACCTAACTATTCTATAAGGAATACATAAATACATAGATAAATAATGATGTATTTAGGGATAATACTATTTGAGATGCATAATATTAGTAGGTTCCTTAAGAGGGACACCATTCATATCACCAATCTTATTAGCACCTGAAGTAAATTCCTCGACTACTATGAAAGGTCCGAGCCAATTAGGACTAAACTTCCCTTTCTCACCAGGTAAAGCATTCACATTCCTTTGATTTTCATACAAAACTAAATCACCTACCAAGAATGATCATTCAATAACCTTATGATTATATTGTTTCTAAAGTGATTTATGATAAGCCTTTATATGCTCCAAAGCATTTATCCTTTGTTCATCCAACATTTCTAATTCATGTAATCGTTATTCTCGGAAAGTATCTTTGTCAATTATCCCATGAAATGAAACACACAAAGAAGGTATTTCTAATTCTAAGGGCATAATCACATTGGTACCATAAACAATATTATAAGGAGAAGTACCCATGGCAGTACGAACATTATTCCTATAAGCCCATAAAGCATAAGTAATTTGGGTATGCCAATCTTTCGCATGCTTGTTAATAGTTTTCTTTAATATTTGTTCAATAAATTTATTCGAAGCTTCAGCTTGAGCATTAGATTGAGGGTAGTAGGGAGTAGAAAATATGTGTTGAATACAATATTTCTCCAAGAATTTTGTGACTTCTTTATTCTTGAAAGAAGTGTCATTATCCGAAACTATCATTAAAGGAATACCAAATCGTGTTATAATATGATTAAGGATAAAACCACAAATAACATCCGCAGTAGCAGAATGGAGGGGATAGCTTCTACCCATTTAGTAAAGTAGTCTGTAGCTTTCAGGATGTACGTATGTCATTGAGAAGAAGCTGGTGAGATTTTTCCAATAAGATCAAAACCCCAAATACTAAAAGGCCATGGAGCAACTTGATTACAAAGTTCACAAGTAGGAGCATGAATTAAGTTACCATGTTGCTGACACTAAGAACACTTCTTAACAAATGTAAAAGAATCTTGTTCCATTGTTTGCCAATAGTATCCCATCCTAAGAAGTTTATTAACTAAAGATTTCCCACCAAAATGTTCCCCACAAGAACCAGAATGAGCTTCTGCTAAAGCTATCAAAATTTTGGTTCTACCAAGACATCTTAATATAAAACCATTATAAGAAAATTTATAAAGCGTATCTCCCAAAATTATATAACGGGCTGCAAGCTTCCTAATATGATTATGCATGTTCCTTGTTTCCAATTCCGAAAAGGTATTATCTTTCAAAAAATGAAAGATATGCTAATACCATTCATCCAAATGCAAGTTAAAACAATCAGCAGTAACCTTATTAGAAATTGTAGGGTGTTTAAGAGTATGTATAGTAAATTGAAAGTCTTTGGAATTATTCTTGAGACAAACCAAAGAAGCTGCACTTGTCCATGGTGTCCGCGCATCGATTATCTTTCCTAGGTAAAGTCTGAATCATATAAGAAGAAAATTGTGAAAGAATATCAAGAGCCAAATCTCTATATTGTGTCATTTTATCATTCTTAGTCTGATAACCTCCTTTTATTTGTTCAACAATCAATTGTGAATCCCAGTAGATTTCCAAGTTTTTAATATGAAGGGATGAAGCTGCTCGTAAGCTAGCTATAAGAGCTTCATACTTTGCAATATTGTTAGTACAAGGAAAGGTCAATTTATATGACATAGGGATTGGTTTATTTGTAGGAGGGACCAAGATAATGCCTACACCAGAACCATTCTTACATCTAGAACCATCAAAATATAATTCCCAAACATCTTCATACTTAATTGCTAAAATGTTCTCATCCGGGAATTCTATTGAGGTAACACTCGTATCAGATTGAGGACAAGGAGATTCATCTAAATAATTAGATAAATCTTGTCCTTTAATTGACTTTTGAAGAATGAAATTAAGATAAAATTTTGTAAGTAACATCACCCATTTTGCCAGACATCCAGAGAGATCAGTCTTTGAGAAAAGGTGTTTTAGAGGATCAAATTTAACAATCACATTGAATTCAACATTTAACAGGTAATGTCTAAGTTTTTGACAAGCATAAACTAAAGCAAAGAATTGTCTTTCCAAATTTGTATATCTTGTTTCATAATCAAGTAAGGTCTGACTAATGTAGCACACTGGTATTTCCTTACCTTTGCTATCATGTTGGGCCAACAACGCACTCACGACATTGGAAGTAGTAGAAGTATATAGATAAAATAGTTTATTGAATTGAGTAGGTTGCAAAATAGGAGGATTAGAAAGATACTCCTTAAATTTCTCAAAGGATTTCTTAAATTCCTGGGTTCAAGAAAAGGTTGTATCTTTTCTAAGAATGGAGGTGAAAGGAACAGTTTTATCGGCTAAGTTAGAAATAAAGCGACGAATAGCTTGTATTTTTCCTTGTAAACTGCGTAATTGAGAAATATTCTTAGGAGGAGGCATATTAACGATAACATCAATATTTTCAATATCAACCTCGATGACTCACTTAGAGATTATAAATCCTAATGATTTACCAGAATTGACTCCAAAGGCACATTTCTTAGCATTCAATCTCATATTATAACTCCTAATTCTTTCAAATATTTACCTTAAAATAAACACATGATCCTCTCTTTCTATAGATTTTGCCAAGATATCATCCACATAATATTCCAAAATCTTATGAATGTAATCATGAAAAATCAAAGTCATAGCATGTTGATAAGTTGCTCCCACATTTCTTAATTCAAAGGGCATCATGACCCAACAAAATGTTCCCCAAGGTGTTATAAATGTTGTCTTAAGTTGATCTTCGATAGGAATAAATATTTCATTATAACCCGAAAAACCATCCATAAAAGTTAATAAAGCATGACCCATTGTCAAATCCACAATCATATCAATATTAGGTAACGGAAAATCATCTTTTAAGGATACCTTATTTAAATCTCAAAAATCAGTGCACATCCTTATCTTATTTTCTCCTTTAGACACCGCCACAATATTGGAAATCCATTCAGAGTAATCAATAGAGTGGATGAACCCAACACCTAATAATTTTTCAATTTTAGCTTTAACTAATAAAGAAATGCTTGTATTCATCTTTCAGATTTTCTGTTTCATAGGTTTAGCATTAGGTTTGAGAACAATATTGTGAGTATCAATCTTAGGATCTATACCTGACATATCCGAATATGTCCAAGAAAATATATCCTTATATTCAAGTAAGAGGGAAACCAACTGATCATGTTCATCTTGGTTCAAACACTTCCCAAATTTTATTGTTTTATAGAGTCATTCACATTTACCTAAACTTCAGTAGTCTCAGTTATTAATAAATTACTTTGCATGGGAGAATCCATTGGCAAAGGAGAAATATACTATTCATCATGTTCTCTAAAATAGGCTTCATTATTAAGACAATAAGGTTTTCTTATTTTATGATGAAATGAAGGTAGATCTTGATAAGCCCCTAAAAAATTTGCCAAGGCTTCATCCTCAGTAAAAATATCCATACTAGTTTTTTGATCCATGTCAAGGAGAAATGGATTAACCAACTTCAAATGTCCACCATAGATATGATTGACATAAAGAGGAAAAGATGATGGTTGTTTATAAGGATTGAATCCTAAACCATAAGTATAATCATAAACTTCGTTGTCCAAGGGAACTTGTATACCTTGTTCATATTTACCACATCATTTCCCATTGAATCTTGATTTCCTGAGTAAATGATAACTGGAACCATATCTATCAACCATATCAGATTGATTTAAAGGAGCGGTGTATGTCACAATGTCATAGCAATCTGGTTTTATTGTCTCAATATTTCTTCAAGTGAAGTAGCAACAAAGTTACTTTTTAATTCTTCAGAAAGCAGAGGAGTAAAAACTTGTTTTTCAAACCCACTTTGTTCTTTCATAAATTATAAGTTAGATGGTTTATATTCTCCCATAAAAGAAGGATTAAAATCCAATATTCCCCAATCATCTCTAGTCAAAGAAGAGGATGGAGCTTCAACTTGTTTAACTTTAGGTGGTTGTTCAGGTTCCTTACTTGGTGGTATGGGTTCAAAAACCTTAGCATATTCTACATTTAGGAAAGGATTCGGCGCATCATCTGCATGTAGTTTATAGATCATATTGTTATAAATGAACCTAGCCTTACGATGAAGAGTAGAAGGAATCACATGCATAGTATGTAACCAATGTCTTCCTAACAAAAGTTTATAATTGAGAGGTCCAGGCATAACACAATTTGGTGTGTTAAGAAGAACTGGACCAACCTTAATAGGTAGTGTAATAATACCCAAAGTTTTCTTTGCGATGTTATCAAATCCATGAATAGGGATATTATCTTGTTGAATGGTCGAAACATCGACCTTGATTGATTTAAGCATATCCATGCTACAAACATTAAGCCCAGATCCATTGTCAATTAATGTTCTACAAATGATACTTTGATTGATAGAGACAACCACCATAAGAACATCATATTGATTATGTACCTCAACAGAAGGTAAATCATCATCGGTAAACACAATAGGAGGTACAAAAGGCATAGTATGCATGCACTCCAAAAATGAATTAATATTTTATTGATTAGGAGGTGGAGCAGGAAGAGTGGATAAATCTTTTTGCAATGCCTCATGATATGTAGGAGAAGTTTGAAGCAATTCCCATAAAGATATCTTAGCTGGAGTGGTGCGTAATTGCTCAACTAAGACATACTCCTTAAAGGAAGAAGGTAACCTAGGTGCTTGAGGAAGAACAGGTCTAGAAGAAGGTAAAGAAGCTAGGATAGTAGGTTGAGGATTATTCCATGTGCAATAAGCATGTGAAACAAAATTCGTGTTTTCAAAGAAATCCAAAGGATCTTTAGGTTTACCCTTAATAGTTATTTGAGGACATCCTTTTATTGTCATCAAAGGTTTATGGAATAACATTCTAGGTGCCTCAATGTTGCAAATAGAGGAATATGAAGGTAACCATGCACACATCCTATGGTAAAGGTCAATCGGAGAAGTTGTGGAGGAGGATGAAATAGGAATAGGATCCATGGAGGTCTTATTCGAACCATTTTCATTCTCACTTCCATGTACCTCATTAAGGGATCTATCCTTTTGTGCAATAAAATCCTCATTAAAGTATTCAAAACAAAAGGCATACATGTTGAACAGAAAATAAAATTACAAGCATGTAAATGTTTTTGTGTTTTTAAATAAATTTTGTAATTTTTATATATTTTTGAAATATAAATGCAAGAGTATAAAATAAAACCTACTTCCATTTTCATGCAAGATCTAACATAACATGTAAATCTAACACTAAAAAGAAAGAGTTGTCTATTGCTGGTTCACCAAAATGTAAGATGGTAAATTTGGATGGTCTCATGAATAGGGTTTGTACAATGGAGATTAACATATAAAAGAGACCCTAAGCCATATTCAACCATTTACATTTAATTGTTATGATAAGGAATGTAAAGCTTTAAAATACTTGCAAAGAATAATGGAGTAAAATACCTACCTCATATCATAGAAGATATGGAAATACCATTTTTATGAAGCCTGTGTTGATCTTCTGGAAAATCTGAGACCATATCTAGAACAGAAATGCAGAGATGGACAAAACCCAGAAATCTTTTTCCTTTCTAACACAGTTCCAATTTTGACCCTCAAGTCAATGTCATCATTGACCCAGAATTTTTGATTCTATCCTAGGGCAGAATCAACCTCAAAAGTCTCTAACTGAAAATCTATTTTCGAATCCTGAAAGTTTTTTGATAATGGTATCCGAATCTGTACTCTGATCTGTTGTTTCGACCCTGTAACTCCTGAAACAACACCTGCAAATATCTGAGAAAAGGGGTTTTGGGGTGGCTATAAAGGGTTTTGCCTTAGTCAAACCCCCATTTTGGTGGTCTCGACCTCCATGAATAGCTAGATATAGAAGAATGTGTGTGTGTGTGTTGCTCTTGGAAAGAGCTTTGAATGTGTAATGTCAAGATCTAATCCTCTAGATTAAATCCCTAACATGAATTGAAAATGAGAAAGTAATGCATAGATTTGAATATGATAAAGAAAGCATACCAAGCCCCCAAGGCTAAAGTATTCCTATCAAACTCACAATTTGTAGTTGCTAGCCCATGATAGTATCTTTTGAATGCTTGAATGTTGAAAATGGTGGATCTAAGAAGAAGGAAGGAAGGAAGAACTCTATCTTGCTCCAAAGAAGATCCATAATAGCTTGTCCACAAAATGCTTGTATGTATCAATGTATCATCATAGATTGTCCTTCTATATCACTCTCTTGATTTCTTGCATCATCATTGTGTCATAATCATAATTGTATCATGTCCTCTCACGATTTTGCTTCATGAAGAAATGAAGGCAAAAGAGAGTGTTTCTATAGAGATCTCAATATAGACCTCCTAGGGAAATGCTAGGGACCCAAACACAAATTCAAAATTCACCTTGAATTATGGTCCAATTATAGTCACCAACCAAGGAGTGGATTTATTAATTTGAATATCAGAGGAAACACTTTCGCATCCAGGCCTGGGGACCTATTTTTAAGTTTAGAACCCCGATAAGCTTCGGATCTGAAAGCGGGGACCAATACCACACAGAGGTCAAAGTCAACCTTGACCTTGACCTAGGTCAAGGTTGACTTCAACCCTGACCTAAGGTTTTAGGCAGGTCACCTTGAGAAGTCTGTGTTAGTAATAACTGAGAGGGGGGGAGAATCAGTGGCTTCAAAAACTTTTCTTTATTCTAAGAACCAATCAAACAAGCCTCAGATTATTATGTCCCTTACAAGATGCATGCCATGAAATAATTATAATAATTGACTGTCTATCAATTTTCCTTTTCTGACCTTATTCTCCTTGATTACTGATAAGCAGTAAAACTTATTTACCGACACTCAGTAAATATGCAGAGTATACCGATAAATCTAGAAATGCATATGTGAAACGTAAAATAGTAAAGTAATAAACCATACACCCATAACACATGGATTTTAACGTAGAAAACCTTTTAAGGGAAAATCCACTAGGACCGGTACCCCAAATTTTCACTCTTTTGAAGTGAGCCCTATTACGAGCCAACCCTGTTAAAGGTTACAAACACACTGTTAGGTGTGACCTTGTTAGAGGATTTTATACATAGAGGTTGTCACTTAGTATCGGGCATCTTAGTTTGCTACCATCCTTGAATTAGCCCCCTTCTTAGACTATCAATAGGCTTCAGGAAAATCTAGTGCTGCTTTCATGAGTCAACCTTTTTGGCACTCCTTGGGATGTACCTCAATGTATAGAAGACTGTTAAGTCCTGCTCTGTTAAGAGACTTGATGCTTCAATGGTTAAACTGAAACACAATGACCTGTTTCTAATGCAACTTGAATTGCAATTTTTTAGATCTATTTAAGTACATTACCTCTCTGATCAATGTATTAATTTAATTCTTTGTGCTCTACACTTTCTTCTCTGTGATGTTGCGTTTCATTGTTCGTCGGTGTCTGTAGAATTCTTTAGCTCTCCTTCAACTTGATTGATCAGGACTATATGAAGTTATCCTTCATTAGTTTCTCTTCAGTATCCTCTTTCTATTCACTCCCCCTTTTCATGATGATTCAAAAATGAATTAAGCTTGTCTCTTATATAGACATGATATTCACCATTTCTTGATTCTTGATTCTTGGCATGAAAAACAATCCAGCCAATCTGATTTAAAGCATAAATCCTAATTTATCTCCTAGTTATCTTTATGCACCAACTGTACAAATCTTCTTTAAATCAATCACTTAACTCTGGTCAAATAAAACAATGAAAACAACCAGTTAAGTCTATCTTTAGCTCTTGCGAGCTAGATATTTTGTCATTTTATGAACTCTTTGTTCTATCGGTCAACTCTGCAGTTAGTCATCAGTGACAACTGCCAGTTTCGTCGGTGTGACTCTAGTCAGCTTCAGGATCTTTGTTCGTTGGGCATCATTGGATTTTACTCATCGAGAAACTATGTTCTCATCTCGTCAGGCATCCTATGATTTTTCTTCATTGGGAAATACTGTCTTCTGCTCATCGGGTATCACTGTGACTTTGGTTCTTCACCTTTACCGATGGTGTGCACTCCGTCGGTTTTATCTGTCACTTAGTGAATACTTGACTTTTATGCATTTTTGAAAGCATAATCTTTGTTCCATTGATTCTCTGAAGTCTTTGGCATTATATACATGACCGTACAGATGATATCAAGTTGACATCAATGATAATACAAACCATTAGCTGATTTAATGTCTTGCATTATCTTCAACTTAACATTATCAAACATTTAATCAGTTACATGTCATCAATCTCTCCCTTTGGCATTGATGGCAATATACAATATTATTACATTATACTATTTATAATACAATATGAAATATAGTTGTTGAGATTCATCAAGCTACCAAACAGTTTGTTTTGATAACTGATAAAAATGTCTGACCGCCTGTAAGCTCTGTATTAGCTTTGATTTGATTCTTACAGTTCTCTGTGTTTCTTGTTATGATGTGTTGCATCCTTTCCTTGTTTCAATATCTCTCTTTTGTTTGTTCTTCTTCTTTGATGTCTTTGTCTCTTGTCAGTAACTCTCCCTTTGGATATAATCTCTCCTTGTTGGAGTAATCTGATAATGGATAATCTTTCTTCTTTTTCTAAAGACTGTGATAATATGGATACTTTCTCTCCCTTTGAAAAAAATGCCAAACAAATATCTTATAGATATCGGACATTAATTTCAAATAATCATTTTCTTCCATCCATAATATATTCCTTTAATTTCCCTTATCCATCAGCAATACAACAATATGCTCTGGTGCTCAGTTCTGATATATACCTTTCTGTATATAGATGTAGCTTTCAAGTTCATCTTTTTGCTTGCATCAACACGAATGATATTCTGATAATATATAGACTGATTAAGCCTTCAATATTTTACTGACTGGTAGACAAGGGTTTGACCCCTAGTCTCTTTCTCAAGCACTCAAGTGTATCTTTGGGTAGTGGCTTGGTGAAGATATCGGCCAATTGTTCTTTTGATTGCACATACTCAAGTATCACGTCTTTTTCTTGAACTTTCTCTCTTAATTAATGATACTTGATGGCAATGTGTTTAGTCTTTGCATGCATGACTATATTTTTGGAAATGTTTGTTGCACTGACCTGTTATCACAATAGATAGTGATTGGTTCGAAGATCTTCATATGCATACCTTCCAGCAGTTGTTTGATCCATGCAATACTTGAGCAATTTGCAGCAGTAACAACATATTTTGCTTCTACAATAGACTGTGATATGCATCCCTGCTTCTTGCTAATCCATGTGACAAGTCTGTCACCCATAAAGAATGCTCCTCCAGTTGTGCTCTTTCGGTCATCAAGATTTCCATCCCAATCAGTGTCAGTAAACACTTTTAGTTCAAATTTTCCTTCTCTTTTATATCATAAGCCAAATTACTCAGTATTCTTCAGATATCTTAGGATTCTTTTCACAGTAGTCATATATGATTCCCCGGGGTTAGCATAAAATCTAGCAACAATTCGTACTAGATGTGCAATATTTGGTCTAGTGTGTACAACATACATGAGTTTTCCAATTATTGATCTATACAAAGTTTGATTTACCTTTGTTGTTTTGTCTTGCTTTGTTAACTTACATTCAGTAGCCATTGATGTTCCAACTGGTTTGGAATCTTCCATCTTAAATATTTTCAGGACCTCTTTGATGTATTTGGACTGTGTAATAAAAATACCTTCACTTTGTTGAATGATCTGTGCACCAAGAAAGAACTTGATCTCTCCAAACATAGACATCTTGAATTATTTTCTCATCTCATCAACAAATGATTTGCATAGCATATCATTTCCTCTAAATATGATGTCATCAACAAATATTTTAGTAATTAAAGTGTTAGCATCAGTATCTTCTTTAAAATAAAGATTACTATTTTCACTAGTCCTTATGAATCTAATACTTATTATATAGGAATGAAGTCATTCATACCAGGCTCTAGGAGCTTGTTTCAATCCATACAAGGCTTTTTAAAGTCTACATACCATGTTCCTCTTGTCTAGATCTACGAACCCTTTTGGTTGCTCAATGTATACCTCTTCGTCAAGTATTCCATTTAGAAATGTTGACTTGACATCCATTTGATATACTTTGAATCTTTGTATGCAACATAAGAAAGTAGTATTCTTACTCCTTCTAGCCTAACAATAGGTGCAAAGGTTTCTCCATAGTCTATACCTTCTTCTTGTGTATACCCCTTGCATACTAGTCTTGCTTTGTTCCTTGTGACTTCACCATTCTCATTCAGCTTATTCCTGAATATCTATTTTGCACCAATGACATTCTTGTCATCTGGTCTTGGCACAAGTGACCAGGTTTTGCTCTTCTCAATCTACTCAATCTCATCATTCATAGCACTTATCCATTCTTCTTTATCTAATACAGTATTGATATATTTTGGCTCAAACTCACAAATTAAACAATTTGAGTTTAGAGACTTACTTCTTGTTCTTGTACCATCTTTCTTATCTCCTATGATATAGATTTTTGAATGGTTCCTTCTTACATATCTTGCAAGTATAGGCACAGTTCTTTGTCTATCAGCTTGATCATTTTCCTGATCTTCATTCTATTTTTCATTACCTTGCACATTATCTTGATTATTATCCTAACCATCGATAACAGCAGTCTGACCATCGGTTGCAACATTTTGTTGTTCTGGGATTAAGCACTGTTGCTCAGGTAGAGTGTTGGGTTCTTCACAATATACAAACTTGTTGTAGTCCTCAGGTTCTTTTGTGCTTTCTAGCTCATTCTTTTCTGAAAACTTATCAATCTTTACATTTGCACTTTCAACTATTTTGTTAAAGGCCTTGATAAGACATTTAAAAGCTTTATTTTTGGTAGAATACCCCAGAAAAATACCTTCATCACTTTTGGCGTTAATCTTTCTATTTCTATCATCCTTTAAGATATAACATTGACTACCAAAGATCTTGAAGTAACTTACATTGGGTGTTTTACCATACCATAGCTCATAAGGTGTCTTCTTTGTGTCCTTCTTCAATTGTACTCTGTTTAGTGTATAAATAGCAGTGCTGACAGCTTCCCTCCAGAAGATTTGGGTGATGTCTTTTTTTATCATCAGTGTTCTTGCACAATCAACTATTGATCTGCTCCTTCTCTCAGCAATCCTATTTTGCTGTGGTGTTCTTGGTGTAGAAACGTATCTTTTTATACCATGTTCATTACAGAAATTAGTGAATTCATCTGATATAAATTCTCCTCCTCTATCTGATCTCAAACATTTCAAATCCTTACCACTTTTTTTTTTCTACCATAGCCTTATACCACTTAAACATTTTAAATACTTCAGATTTATCTTTTAGAAACATAACTGTCATCATTCTAGAGTAATCATCAACAAAGAGAATAAAATATCTATCTCTATAATATCTCTTTGTCCTCATAGGTCCACATAAATTAGTATAGACTAACTCTAGAATATCATCAGATGTATGGGTTTTACTTTTGAAACTAGACTTTGTCATTTTACCTTTTGATAATTTTTTGCACATGATGTTGTCTGGCTTTGTCATTGTCGGTAAGCCTCTTACATTTCTTCTTCTGCTTATCTTTATCATGTTGTCAAAATTCACATGACACAATCTTTTGTGCCACAACCATATGTCTTTGTTTCTAGTCATTAACGAAGTGGTGTTAGTATCATTCAGATAGAATAAGTTACCTTTAGTCTGTTCACAAGCACCAATCAGTTTTCCTGATTCATTGAAGATCTTTGCCTTCTTGTTCTCAAATGCTACTCTGTGACTTGAATTATTCAGCTGAGAAACACTCAATAGATTATAATTCAATCCTTTTACCCAATAAGCA
>MU226705.1:1064355-1096502 GCA_018584345.1 Thuja plicata
CTATCTAATATTTTTATTTTCGTTACCATTATTTTTCCCATCATACTCTTGGACTCACTTGTAATCTTATGCAATGTTAAGCTTATTCCCCTAACATTTAATTATCACAATACATACAGATTCACACATAGATAACCCCAACCTTGTTCTTAGACATAAATACTCCAATACATTCCCTCACACCTTGTATTTTTATACCTCATATGTACACTTGGCCTCATCTATCCATTATTCATTGAAGTTTGATTGTTTCCCACCCAAAGTCATTTTTGTGATCACAAACATGACCCGTCTTTCCAAAATATAAAATTTAAATTTGGCTAATTGGTTCCTTTTATTTTTTCACTTTGACGTGAATAAGTGCATATTTTTTGAAGAATATGGCTTGAATTAGTATTTTTTCTACTTTGACTTAATATTTAAAAACATTCATGAGAATACATTTATAATTTATAGTTCACAATTCTTCCCATTCTTAACTATTATAGGAGCTATAAATAGTCAAACACTTAGAATTGGTACAATAAATGGAATAACAAAACTTATAGGAAAATTGTCTATTATCTTCTTAACTTTTGCACATAGTTGTTTAGGGTTGAATTAGGACACAATTCATAGTGAATAATTTTATATATTGTTGGTTTTCCTATCAATCAAAGGGATAGAGAAAAGATAGTCACATGAGTAGAGAAATAAAAGTGCACACCAAGTAAAGTAAGTCTAAACCCAAAAGCTAAATTTGTAAGTGCAAATGCAAATTAAATATTTGAATTTGACTCCCAATTAATAATACACATAATAAACACAATATCATTTTTATTTATATTTCTTATTTAATTATCATAATTACAACAATATAATTCAGATATTAATTGAAATTAGTGTACTTATTCTACACATTTTATTAGACTAGCTTAAATTAACCCTTTAAAAAATTATAAATTTTAAGCCTATACTTATATTTCTTTTAATTGATATGAAAACAATGACATTTTTTAATTAGAATCTTTGTTTGTCAATAAAGTTATCGATATATCATTTTACAATACTTCAAAAAATATTCTTTTACTTCTTTGGATCCATGTCTTCTAAAGAAGTATTGTGAAGGGAGAGAGCTCACTTTTGTTCCAGTTCCATTTTGCCATTTTCATCTCAGAAAATGTCACTGGCACATTATTGTACCAACGATTCAATCATTCCAAACATACACACAACATCAGACAAAATTTCTCTTTGCTTTAACCTGGAACGGATGTCCACACACTGCCAAAGATTCATTTTAATAATAAAGTCAATTCGTAATATTTTATTCCGAATCGAATCGAGGGTTGTGCCATGTTCTCTACCTGGTTGTCTACAGCTGTACTGCCCAGCTTCATGCCATGAAATAGGCGCATCGATTCATTTTAGTTTTCGTTGACTGCGAATTAAGGTTTTGTTAATTGGAACAAAGAGAAGTATGGTCGCCAAATACGTAGACTTTTGGTTTGGGTTCACGTTTTCGCATGTTCGACGACTCTAATATCTTCACGTTCTTTTGCATGCTCCTCCACTTTTGGCTTGGGCATTATAGGATATTATCTATCTAATTCGCACTAACTCTGGCATGTTCCACACATCTGTTTCACTCGATAAAACTCTAACTCTATTACCTTTAAGGACAAACTAGAGCATCGTTGGTGCATCGCTAGCATCTTCGGTTTATAGGTCAAATGGATACGAATAATCAATGCAATGACTTGATCAAGGTCAAATTCAATATTTAATGTCTAAATTTAACACTAAAATAATTTTATGATGCCTGTTTCAATGTGTTGGGAGTTGATCATGATATCAACACTGGCTGAGTTTTGACATCCTTTCTTAATTAATTAGATAAATTAATTGTATATTTTATCATGGTTGAGGAGGAGAAGCTTCTGCCTATGCAGAGTTTTATTTCTTATTAAATAATAAATTTAATCAGCGGTGCAATCTGATTTCTGTATAGACATTTTCAGTTGCACTTACATTAAATATATTTATATTTTTTCTTGTTAGTAGGTCCGTGTTCTTAATATTATCAACTAGTAATTGTTCCTTGGTTTGCAATGGGTATATGAAGGATCGTTTTGATAAGTTTAAAATTATATGAGCGAAGTATTTAAAGTAAAGATTAGTGGAGTGCAACTTGGAGCTTTTCTTGGAATTTCCAAGAAAATGGTTAGAAATAATTTCTCAAAGAGATGTTATCACATGATATGTGATGATTATCTAGGATATGCATCATCTTTCACATAAAAGAGAAAACTAGAAATCTATAATTTGAAAAGTAAAAATATATAATATATTATATTGTGAATGGTTATTGTGGCTCATTTGTTTACATTGTGCAAAGTTGAAGAAATTTATGTTTTCTTAGAGAAACTAAAATCATGTTGGCTAGTAGAGCTCAAGATGGAATTGCCTCCATGCCTTATGCTCCTCAAATGGATTTACATTCATCTCTTTTTTCTTTGCCCTTTTCTCAAATTTCCTCTATAGATGTAGTTGGCAAAGGGCATCTTCTTCTTTTCTTCAACAAGGACATTGACATAAGTTGACACCTAGGACTATGGTTGTACTTTAAGTAAATCTTAAATTAATGGTAATAGTTTTAATGAGCTACCAAATTATTTGTAATTGACATGTATCTCCTCATCTCAACTTTGATTGTTATATATGCTCTATCCTTTAGGGAAAACCTCCATCTCTTATTTATTTGTCATTTTCTTGCATTGTCCTCTATAGACATAGTTGCCAAAGGGTGTCTTCTCTTTTTCTTCAAAAAGGACATGGGAGAGAAATTAGCTGATGTATGCATTTGTTAACCTTTCACAAAGTTGATATTTGGATTTATTTTGTTGCTTACAACACAGGAGAACATAATTTTAGGGAGATGCTTAATGCTAGTCTGTTAAATCTGCATGATGGATTTCCTATCTCCTCTTGGTGTTTGAAAGTGACAAATTGTTTCTCTTATTAAATGTTTCTAAACCTTTTTTCGATGGGCAATTTTAAGTAAAAGGTGTTATAGCATGTACTACATTATCCACAATTATAACATTATGCTCCACAGCGTTATGGGGATATGTATTTCAAGGATAGTTTTTTTTTTGTGGCGGGTGTAGTTGACAGTATATATATATATATATATATATATATATATATATATATATACACACACATATGGGGATACTCAAATTTATGCAAGTCCAACTATGCATGTAAGCTTAGACATTCATACGATGTAACAAATTCAATATTAAAATTGAATTAAAAATTCAAAATGTTATAGACATGGTTGAATTGATCAGTGATAGCAGTAAGACAACAATAAGGCAGTAAATATAGAGATATTAAACTTTGATTTTCATTAAATAGAACATAAATAAAGGAATAGGCATAGGTGGGAAGATCAATTAGACAAACAGAAAGAGTTTCAGGAAACTTTGTACAAAAATGGAAGATCATAAAAAAAAACCGTAAGCCTAGGATCTGAAATAAATATTTCTCTAATTTGAAATTGTTGGTAGAATGAACATAAGTTATATTAAATTACATTAGCTAAAACTTAGAATGGAAACACTGAATCACATGTTGTAGGATTATGTTGTTATCATTCTGTTAGGGTGGTCATTCTGCTTGACCTTGTATGAAAGGTGTTTTTCTACATGTTTCCTAAAACTCTATAAGCTTATACAAGTTTTAGAAGCTTTGATGTGAATTTTGGCATATAGTCTCAGAATTTCTATAGCCAAATAACCATACAATGTTTTAGCTCAATAAGGATCTTTGAAAAGTACATACTAGTTATGAGTCAGGTGGATGATATGTACAAGGTTTTACATATACAATACTTGGGTTCTACAAATTTACAGTAGACATTTAAAATTTTGTGAACTGGTGGGTATTCTCTACAGTTAGAAAGATGGATTCTCTTAATGGTGGGTGTTCTCACGATTTTGTTAAAACATTGACTTTCCGATGAAAATTTAAAGGGTTTTCATATGAGCCCTTTGAGGAGACTTCGTACAATTTTAAGGTGGTAAAATGGTCTCCACGCTTTTGCTCTTAAATTTTATGAGTTACATAATATTCGCACAATGTAAAGGTTGAAATTGGTTAAAAGAACTAGGTTGCAATTTGGCAAAATAAATAAATTATAAATTGGAATTTGTTAAAAAAACTCCAATAATATCTTGATGAGGTTGGCCCATCTTCATTGGTTGTATGTGATATTTGTTTTAAGTACTAGTTTCTCTTGGATTTAGTTTAAGATTGCCAATTTTGCATTGATTGATGTTGGCTCTTGAAATATGGATTGTATCTCATCCACATGATTCCTTTGACTCTCATAATATGAGCTCTATTGTATTGACATCGCTCCACCATGACATCGCTCTACTTGGATTGTATGTTAGCAGCGCGCGAGGCAGAGAAGTCCATCTTCTTGGAAGTACAAACACTAGATGAAAAGGCACACTATTCTTTGCAAAGAGGCAGGGGTTAGAGTTTCAGATCCCAACATGGTGACCTCTTATTTCACCACTCTCTACAATCACTCCCCCGATGAATTTTCCATCCACACAAACCTCACCTCAGGTTTCAACCTACTCGATCCCATTGTAGTCGTAGTCCTTCTGTTGGCCTCCTTAGCCACCTTTTTGAGCACATGACTTGCACCCTATCTCAACTAGATCACCTCCACCGTCAATACTGTCATCGTCCTCTTCATCATCATCATCATCATCGGCTTTATCAACACCAACCCCTCAAATCTCAGGTCCTTCTTTCCCTACGGCGTAAAGGGCATCTTCAGAGCATTATTTCCACAACATTCACATCTCCAATAATTGATATGTAAATGCTCTTAGGTATAATATGTAAATGCTTTGGTAAATACATATTTAATTTTTTAATGTAAGTTCATGATGTTAATTCTATATCAATTATTGGAGATGTGAATGTTGTGGAAATAATACGTAGAAATTGGTACATGCTCATGGTTAAATGTTTATACATCATCTAAATTTTTTGTTTATTATCAATTATTGAATTTTCTCTTCTACAGGTTCACACTTCCTAGTCAAAAAGAGGAAACAAAGAAGATTTATATTTACAAATACGATATTTTTTTAATGTATTTCCATGCATTTCAATGCTATCTTTCATTATGATGATCTACAAACAATACAATAGGACACTACTATAACTTTAATTCATCGAAAATGCATGCTACTATGTACAAGACTTCATTCTACAATGTTACATGTTTGTAGACCCTCACTTTTATACACTTCCTTTTATTATTTAAATCTTTATTTATGCTTTCTTTCAAATAAAAAACCTATTGGCGTATCCCTTGCACCTCCTTTGGGTGAAAGTGCTAGTTATAATCTGTGCTATTTTAATAATCTGTGTTTTTTGTTTAAGAGGATGAGATTTCAAATTTGAGAGTTATGTGGAATTTGATTTCATGGTTGCGAATTATATTTGTCTGAATTTTTACAAAGATTTAGGAGGCCCAAATTTGTAACAGTTGGAGCAGTAGGAATCAGAAGAATCAGAAAATGCACTCACTTAGGCAACTTGAGATATATCTGTAAGTAGAACTGCTCCCTTTGGCTCGAGCCATTGTAGCAAAATAGCTTATTTCAATGGTCGCCCATGTTTTTTTATAAATAGCTTGTTGGATGCCTTCGCTTCTTTGAATGACTGTCCATGATTTTTACTACAATCTCCTAATCTTTTGTACATTCATATTAAAATTTAATACGCATGAACCAAACCTTAATTCTCCTTTGTTATTTGCACACAAGAGAGAACTTCCCAAAATCCTTGTTGATAAACGTGTTTTATCTATAGGATTTCCTTTACAGGTAATCCCAAAAACGATGCTGGAAAAAAGTTTAGCCTTCTCCAAAGGATGGCAACAGTTTTGTTATTCCAATTCTACACCCACACTTATTATTACTCAAACATCAGATAATGTTCTAATTTTGGAAATCTTCTTTGAAAATAGGTGAAATGTCTGGAGCGACGTAGTTGAGACCTTCAAATCTATTAAATAAATAATATTACAACAATATAATATTAGAAAATGAAATAAATAATATTAAATTTATAATTGAAAAAAGTGATAAATAAAATCATTACCAATTTGTTTATGTTAAAGAACATGACTAAAATTTATGTGTGCCATCTTTTTTTATTTGCATACATTATTGAAATAGTTATTATACACTTTTTTCCTAACTTATTTTGAGATTAGTAAAAGGGTTAAATATAGATTTAATATCCTCTTTTCTATATTTGCTGGAAAACATAGTCATAGGGTTCATATTTAAGAGAAAAACAATATGAATATGTGACTTAAACCACTACTTCCACTTTAATTCTTTGAGTTGTATATAATTTAATATTTAATACTATATTTATAATTATTTATAAATATATCTCTATATTTTTATTAGTATATTTACAAATATATTTGTTTAAAAAAATACATTTATGTTTTTTATTTTTAAATATTTTTTAGATTAGTATATATTGTTATGATGTTTATGTTTATATTTAAATTTAATTAGCTATTGTATTTTAATAATAATAAATAAATAAAACAATTCATTTTTCCTAATCTTTCCCTTTTTTAACAGATTAAAAAATGTAACATTATTGTAATCAAATTTTCAGAGTAATTATTTTATTTCTTATTGTACTTGTCATAGGCTATACTATGGCATTCAGTTTGCACAATTAGTGAATTAGCTTTAGGACAATCAACCAATCCTAAGTCACTATTTTTTGTTGTTAGAATATTTCTAATGTGTAAATATTTATTTATGAATTAAATAAATGATATAAATTACTTATCTACTTTTTGATTAGTTCAATTGATTAGGTCTTATAGGACCCCTTTTTTGGAGCTTAATAAATTTGGTTTTTTCTCGATAGTTTTTAACACAGTTTTGTAATATTTTTAACATAGATACTATATTTTATATTTTATATTTTATAATGTAAAAATTTATTTTCAAACTATTATATATTTAAAAAATCTACTATATATATATATATATATATATATATATATAAACATTTACTTTCATTAAAAAATTCAATTATTTATAATATATAACTATTATTTATTTAAAAAATTTACTATATATATATATATATAATTATTACATCTATTATATAATTATAGTAAAGTACTATATCATATATGCTATATTTTATAATTATAGTATTTTATACAAAGTTTCTTTTTAATTTTTTATCTATAATATTTTTACTTTTATTAAATAACTATTAATTAAAAAATATATAATATTTATAATAAAATTAAAATTAAATTTACATATATAATTATAACTAATTATGGCAAGTGCAGGCCACTATGTGGCACTTGTTTCATTTATATACTATTTTATATTGATATATGTTTCATTAAAATTATATATTAGTTTTTAGGTTTAGGGTTTTGGTTCAATTCTAATTAAGGTTAAGGTTGAATTTGGTTTAATTTTAGTGCTAGGGTTCTATTTTGTATAGGGTTAGGGTTAAATTTTATTAGTGTTAGTTTTAGAATATAATTTAATTTAGATTTAGGGTTCAATTTGGTTTAATCTTCAATTAGGTTTAGGGTTATGGTTCAATATGGTTTACTGTTCAATTTCATTTAGTGTTATCATTAGTTTTAGCTGTATAATTAGAGCTTAAAATTGGGTCTGGGTTAAGTGTTAGGATGAGGTTAAAATTAAATTTATGGTTAGGATTTAATTTTATTTACAATTAGGGTTAGGATTAGATATATAATTACACTTAGGATGAGGATTAATATATTAACCAAAAGTTAATAAAGGGTAGGGTTCAATTTATTTGTACTAAAAAAGATATGGTAAATTAGAGTTTGGCTTGGTTTACTATTAAGCTTTGACTTGGTTTATTATTAGCCTTGCTTTGACTTGGTTTATTTGGTTTAGGTTAAGTATTAAGATCAAGGTTCAATTTGATTTAGCATTAGGATAAGGATTGAATTAAGATGATTATTAGGGTTCATTTTGATTTAGTCTTAGTGTTAAAGTTAGATTTGTTTTGGGGATAGGATTAGGGCTCAATCTAGTCCAGTGTTAAATTAGATTTAGGGTTAGGGTTTAGTTTATGTTACAATTTAGTTTATATTAAGGATTTCAAGGGTTAGGCTTGAATTTTGATTTTGGTTCAGGATCAGGGTTAGATTTCAATTAATTTTAGGGTTAATGTTCAATTTTGTTTAGAATTTAGACTAGGATTAGGTATAGCTCAATAGATTTTAACCATATTCTAATAATGTTTAGGGTTCAATTTGTTTTAGTATTCACTTAGATTTATGATTAGGTTTCAATTAAATTTGGTGTTAGTGTTAGGTTACATTTTGGTTTAGTTTTATTGTTAGGGTCCAATCTCATTTAGGGTTGCAATCAGAGCTCAATACAGTTTAGTATTCAATTAGGTTAAGGATTAGGGTTCTATAAGGGTTAGTATTCAATTTCTATTTGGATTTTATTAGTTTTAGGGTTCAATTTATTTTAATGGTCAATTAGGTTTTGTATTAAGACTTAATTTAGTTTACTACCAAGGTTATGATTTTATTTGGTTAAGATTTGGGGCTAGATATCAATATATTTCAATATTAAATTAGTTTTTCAATTAAAAAGGGCTACCAAGAAGGTAACTCCCATTGGTTTAAAAGAAAAAATCTTTTATAGTAACTCCAATATGATGCCATCATATAGCTCAAAGGCCTCACTTAGAAAGATTACCAAATAAAATCTTAATATTCTTTCAAAAGAGGGCCATAAACTCTCTCATATCCCTATTTCGACTTTTTGCAGCACATATCCTTTTGGTTTAGTTTTGGAATTAGGACTCAATCTAGATTAGTGTTTAATTAGGGTCGTAGAAAATAAAAGAAAATGAGGGTCTTAAATCATTCGAGCATAGTCATACAAGAAGAAATGAATACTATCATGGAACAACATGGTCAGTACATTTATTCTAATTTGGTTTAGTATTTTTCATAACAATAATTTTTCCTCTTTCATATGTATAAAGAAATGTGATTGTAGCCTTGGAGGATTGAGAGAATACATGATGGTGTTGATTTCCCTTCTCTATTGATTTGAACCAATCAACAATAGATGAAATGCAAACTATTGATGGTAATTTTTATATTATTAAAAATATTAATTCATTAATTGTAATATTACCAATTTTTGAATTTCTAACTTGTTTTCTATACTTCATCAAACAATTACCATGTACAATTTGTGAAACTCAACCATGATCAACTATTAGTGTTTCACTATTGGTGAAACTATTGGTAAAACTCTAACATCTTGGAGACAGGTTAGTTGGATTTTCTTAATCCACCCATAGGAATTCCAACAAAAACTGATTTGTCATGATGGAAGGAGCGGGAGCGGGAGGATTTTTGAGTTTGAACACAGGCGAGAAACATAGCTCATAGGAATCTGAGGGGTTCACAGGTGATGTCAATGGTGGTACCCTGGTAAACCAGGAAAAGGAAGACATACCTAACAAGGTTGGGGTCCCACTCAATAGATGGAAGGATCCAGATAAAAAGGAGGTGGGGTCAAAGGGCACTCCAGCTCAATCTGAGACCCATATTGGTGTCAAGGAAGATTCTTGCTAGCATCATCCTTGGTAACTTTATTCGAGATCAAACCAAAAGGCAAGGCCATTTTCCTGATTATAAAAGACCTATCTAAGAAGGAAAAAAGAAATTTTTCTAACTCTCTTCTAGATTAATTGATTGACCACAACATCTCTTTGTTGTCTCTTAATCTGGTGGGTAAATTTGCTGGCCCTAGGCCTAATATTGATATTGTTAGGTCCTTTGCTAAAAACAAGTGGAACCTAAAAGGCCAGGTGCAAATCAAAGCCATGGTCAAGGGTTTTCTTTCCTTTGAGTTTTGTTTCCAAGAAAACTTAGCCAAGATCATGTGTGCTGGGGCTTGGGTTATTGGGAAATATTCTCTAGCCTTGCCGAGGTGGTCTCCGAATCTGGATCTTAATGCTTCATTTTATACCCAAGCTCTGGTCTGGGTTCATCTTTCAAAGCTACCAATAGAATTCTAGTTTGAAGATGTTTTTGCCGGCATAGTGAGATCTTTTGGTGAACTTCTTTTGATAGACCCAGTCACGATGGATTGACATCATCTAACTTATGCTCGCATCTTCATAGGGGTGGAAGAGGGGAAAGATATGCTAGAAGTCATCGAGATTAATTCAAAGCTTGGCAAAAGATTACAGAAATTGGAATATGAGAGTGTGCCTTTTGCATGCTTCCATTGCAAGAAAGCAGGGAATATGGCTAGGAAATGTCTAGCTCTAGCTAAGGATAAAGCAAGGAAACCCTAGAAGTCAAAGGGCGCAAATAAGGAGAATGTTCATGATATGGTTTGGAAAAAAAAGGAGCCTGAGGCCCCCGAGCTCTCATAGGGTGGCTCTGATGCCCCCCCCCACCGAGGCCATGGGGGATCCCCATCTGGGTTCGACTGGGGACTCACAGGGCCTAGAACTTTGGGCTTTTGTGGAGACGGAACCGGTTTCGTAAGGCCTCTTCTTTCCCACCATGAAGGATATGGATTGTGCATTAATTTCTCCATAGTCGCTATCGTCAATTGCTCTGCGCTCACCCGAACTATCTTGGGAGATTGGGGCTTTTCTGCCAGTGAATAACATGCTGACTGACATGAGAACACTCTTGTGATGCCTATCGATAATCTAGTAGCACCCTCTCCTGAGTTGAAATGCCAGGAGCAGGTCCATAAATTGGATGTTCTGTTAAAATTGACTACTCTAGGGTAGTTTAGTAAAATGGAAGAACTATTTGCCAAGCACAAGGAAGGGAAGGAGGGAGAGTGGACCAAAGTAAAAAATAAAAAGGGCAGTAGATACCCTTCCTCAGTCTCTCCTATAGCTACAAGGAGTAATAATAAAGTAGACCTTGGGGCCAAAACTAAAACCCCAGGGCAGAAAAAATCTTGCCAGATCTAGCAAGAAGAAGCTTGTAAGAAAGCTCCAAATGGAACCCAAAATACCATCCAAGCAGCATGCACCTCAAGTTACTAATGAATTAAATCTCCTAGAATGTACGTGGTCTTAATGGACCACATAAGCAGGATATTATTAGAAATATGATTAGGGATCACAGACCCGAAGTCATGCTTATACAGGAAACTAAGATGAAAAAGGACAAACTAGATTGTATTAAGTTCTGTAAGACTATGGATAGGGTGGCTACTAGCTTAGAAGGTGCTTCTGGTGGTCTACTGACTCTGTGGAATGCCTCAATTCTGAAGGCAGATATTCTCTATGAACAAGGTAATCTGTTGTTTCTTAATCTAATGAATATTAAGAATAAGAATAGCTGGTTCATTATGAATATCTACAGTCCCAATTCTAAAAAAAGGTGTAGGAATGTTTGGGATAAAATTAGACATATTGTGTCCATGTTTAATTTTTCTAAATGTATTACTATGGGAGATTTCAATACCCCTTTTAAAGAAGGGGAAAACTTGGGTGGGATTCCCCCTGATCTGGAAAGAAGGCAGGATCTCATGAATTTTATCAATGACCAAGGGCTTTTAGATGTTGATCTTCAAGGGACCAATTTCACCTGGAGTAATAGGAGAATGGGAGCTGAGTGCATTCAAGTTAAACTTGACCAGATGTTAATTACAACTGATTAGATGAACTCCTACAACTGCACTCTCTCTTTTCTGGTGCGTATTGGGTCCGATCACTCCCCCTTGCCTCTTATCTTGGACCTTTTTATTAAGAAAAGGAATTTACCCTTCATATTTGAGGTGATGTGGTCCTCTCATCCCAATATAAGTAGAAAGATCAAATAATGGTGGGACATTGAGGTGAAAGGATCGGCTATGTTTTGTATAGCCAAAAAGATAAGAAATGTTAAGTCAAACATTAAGATCTGGAACAAGAAGGAATTTGGGGACATTTTTGCTTCCAAAACCAAGGCCATTTCAGAATTGGGTGATATCAAAGAGGTTATTCAGAGGGATGGCTATGATGAGATCAACCTGAATCAAGAAAAACTCCTACTCTCAAAGTATCATAATGTGATTGGGAAGGAGGAAATGTATTGGAGACAGAGTTCTTGATCCATATGGCTGAGGAAAGGAGACCAAAATTCTCACTTCTTTCACTTGTCCACAATGAAATATAGGGCAGCTAACAGAATCAATAGCATCAGAAGGGGTAACCAAATCTTGAAAGAGGACAACAAAATCTCTGGTGCTGCTGTGGAGTTGTTTAAATTGCTCCTATCGAGAGACCCTAACCTCCACGACCTGGACCAGGAGACCCTCTTGGTGTTTATCCCTTCTGTCATTTCTAATATCCAAAATAAAGATCTGACTGCAATCCCCAAGACTGATGAAGTTAAGAAAGCTCTGGATTCTCTCCCGGGAGACAAGGCCCCGGGCCCAGATGGCTTCCCTATGTTCTTCTTCCACAAGTGTTGGGATATTGTCAAATTGGATGTGATCAAAGTTGTGCATGAATTTTTTGGTTCCAAAAATATCCTTAAGGAACTTAACGCTACTTTTCCAATCCTTATTCTGAAAGTCACTGGGGTGAATGTTATGGATCTTCTTTGGCCCATTAGCTTATGTAATTATTTCTACAAGATCATCCCCAAAGTTTTGACTATCAAAATCCTTCAGGTGCTCCCCCTCATTATATCTCAGCAACAGTCTGGCTTTGTTTCTAGATGTCAAATCCTAGATTCAGTTATGGCGGTTCACGAAGTGATTCACTCTTTAGAAGTGGGTAAAAGGGAAGGTTTTCTCCTCAACCTTGATCTATCTAAAGCCTATGACCGGGTAGATTGGTCCTTTTTGTTGAAGGTTTTGAATGCTTTTGTTTTTGATAACACATTTTGCTAGATCATCCTTCAGCTCATCTCCTCATCATCTTTATCTGTCCTTGTTAATGGATCTCCCTCAGATTTATTCAAAGCTTCTCAAGGTCTGAGACAAGGGGACCCCCTGTCTCCTATTTTTTTTATCATCCTTTCCAAATGCCTTGGTCAATCAATTTCTGCACATAGACTTTTAGGAAGGATGAAAGGCATCAGGCCTTCCTCCAGCTTGACCACCTTCTCTCATCAACAATTTGTTGATGATACCATCTTGGGTGGGAAGCTTCTGTCTCTGATGCTAGAACTATGAAAAATTACTAAAATCCTATACTAGGGCTACGGGCCAATCAATCAACTGGTGCATGAGTTCCTTCTTTTTCATCAACACGTCAGAGGTCAAACAATGAAGAATGGCAGATATATTAGGCTGTAGTATTGGTTCACTCCCTTCCACTTACTTGGGCCTTCCTTTCGGAGCTAAACCCCCAGATTCTTTCTAGAACAAACTCATTGACAGAGTTAATAGAAAATTGCCTAGTTGGAAGGGAATTCTCCTCATTCAAGTGGGCAAGATTGAGCTGGTTAAGTCCACCCTACAAAACCTTCCTACATATGCTCTTAGCCTCTTTTCTATTTTGGCTAAAGTGGCTGATGCGTTGGAAACAATTCAAAGGAGATTTATTTGGTCTAGAGCTGAGGATCATCATTGTCTAACTTTGATTGCATGGGACAAATTATGTCTACCCAAAAGGCAGGGGGTTGGGGATTAGGAGGATCAGGCCTTTCAACAAGGCACTTCTTGCTAAGTAGGTTTGGAGGATATTCCTTGGTAAAGGGGAATGGCGGGACTTCATTGAGGACAAATACCTCTCTAATGCCTCTTTTCTTTATTTTCTCAACAATGATGACACCCCAAAGGGCTCCTACATCTGGAATGGCATAACAAATGCCAAAGACCTTGCTAAATCAAAAGTGAAGTGGAGAATTGGCAATGAGCACATTATCAGCTTTTGGCATGATAATTGGATTCTATCAAGACCCCCAGAAGATATGGATTGCTTCAAATCTTGGAAGTAGGATTGTAGCTTGCATTTTAGGGATAGAGTGTGTGACTAGAGATTGGGTAACTCTTGGGTGGATCTGTCCTCTATCTCCCAGGAGATATCTCCTTTACTAACTACTCTCAATGGCACCTCTCTCTATCATAATTAGGATGATTTGATTTGGGAAGCTTCCACTAGTGGTTCTTTCACTATTGCTTCAACCTACTCAGTTTAGATGCATTTGGAGGTTTCCCCTCCTTAGGCGAAAGCCTTGCTTCCAGGCCTTATCCCTAAAATCAATGTTTTTTTTTTCTAGATTTCTCTCTAAAACTGCATCCTTACTATTGATAACCTCATCAAGCCGGGCATTCCCATCTCTAACAAGTGTTTTTTTATGCCAGATCAAATCTGAGACAGTGGGTCACATCTTTATTCACTACCCTTTTGTGCGGGAGGTATGACATTTCTTCCTATCTCGTTTTGGGCTGTTGTGGTGTTTCCCATCCTCCATTTTGGATATCTTTACCCAAGGGATCCTACCCTTCAAAAATTCTAATTTTCACAAACTATGGTCATGGGTACTTCCTCACCTCTATTGGGGTGTTTGGAAGGAACGAAACAATCACATCTTCAAGGAATGTAGTGTTACTCCCAAAATTCTTTTTGAAAACATTTGTCATTCTCTCTTGGAAATTTTTTTTATCTGCGGGAATCCTAACCCTTTTTCAAGTGATGATGATGCTGCTATTCTCTCTCCTAACAATGATAAAATAAAAATTTGTACCTGGCTTCATCCCCTAGATGGTTGGGCTAAAGCCAACTTTGATAATGTGGCCAAGGGCAATCCTAGAAAGGAAGGAAGTGGTGGCATTATCTACAATAGCTATGGCTAGGGAATTATAGTTGCCAGTCATCCTCTAGGCAAACAAACAAACCATTTTTTTGAAGCAAGTGTTTCTCTTCATGTGACCAAACTGGATCATGACTTGGGAATAAGGAATTTATGGTTAGAAGGGGATTCCTAAAACATTATCAATTGTCTCAATTTGAAACACCAGCCATCGTAGACTATTTCCAATTTGATAGAGGAAAATCAATCTCTCTTAAAGACCTTTGACAAAGTCCATTTATCCCATGTGTTCAGAGAAGGAAACCAAGCTGCCGACTGGTTCACCAACTGGGCAGTCATAAATAAAAAGTAGACATGGTGGCTTCATGGTGGTGACCTCCCACGTGAAGCGACGGATTTAGTTGCATATGACTGAATCCATGGAAAGGAGGGATTCATAACTACCAATTATGATTGTTAGCACTTTGAATGCAAATGGATTTTCCATTATGGGAAAGTACGAGGTGGGCTAGATTGGCCATCACATCACTTCATACCCACACACTTACAGAGTTCACATACACTTCATCAAAACTTGTAGCCTAAGCCAAAATAAGAGAACCATTTGGAAAACTTTGGAGCTTTATGTTTTGAACCTCTGTGGGGAATTTTTTCCTAACTTTCTTGTGATTGGTGGGGAAAGGCATAGGAGGGAGCCTGCTAAAGACTTGGAAGAATGGAAACAAAGCACTAAAATCTGGAAGTATCTTCAAAGCAGCGACATTTTGACCTTCATTGAGAGGCTCCATTGTGGGAAGTCGACTGTGACAAACATGTTTGTCAAAAATTGTGATGAGGGCAGAATTGAGATAAATGGAAAAATGTTCATGGTGACCGAGGAGATTATCTTGGAAGTGACGGGGGTTCCTATCATGGGAAAGAAATTCTACAGAGATAGGAAAATCTCAGACTTGGCTATTAGCGACTTTGTAAGAAATGACAAGGAAAAGAGAGAGCTTACAAAGGTTGGCACCCACTACCTTCTGGAAGGGCTAAAGAGACTATGTCAATTTGTGTTGCGGGCCATTATCTACTATATAACTCTGGACACCAGGTTTGATAGAATCTGCACCTATCACTTTGTCCTCTTAAACCATTTCTACCATGAAATGAAGGTGTTTATTCCCTTTTACCTGTATGCTTCAATTAATGAAAATATAAATGGGTATGAGAGAAAGCTATCGCTAACCCTGCCCTGCATGAGGGCCTTTTGTTATTAATCTATGAACACTTTAAAGAACAAACCCTAGGAAAGGAAGTGGTTAAAAATGACAAGGTGGATATCTCTGGGTAGGATTACATACCCTCAGAGACAGAACATAGTGAGGGTCTGCATTCAGATGATGAAGAGGAGTATGAAATGAAAAATAAATCCCTGGGCTCATCCTCCAAAAAGTGTAGATTGAGTTCAAAAAGTGCCAAAAAAGAGAAACAGGTTAGCCCCAAAAAATAGAGCACTATGATTATCTCTTTTGAGGAGTAAATTGAAGATGATATGGATACAGAGGAAGAGGAAGGCATTACCAGCGGCAAAAGTACATAGAGGAATAAGTCTACCATGGGTAAAATTAACAAGGGTAGGAAGAGGGATGTGAAAGAGGACCAAAAAACCCCTGTGGACAACACCCATTGTGTTTCCCCTATTTTAGGTCAAAATCTTAAGAGGAAGCTCCAGGATGACTACCAAAAACCAAACCAGACTCCTCATTCCCCTCAGCACTCTCAATAGCATGACATAGAGAAGGATGACAGGCAAGATGATGAATTCTATTGCTACATGGCTGAACAAGGGAAGAATTTTGGGTGGCAAGATTTCAATGAGAAAACAAAAAAAGATGGGGATTACTAGAGAAATCATAAACCCTAAAGTCATCAAGAAGGAGGGAGGCCAAATCAAGCTAGATGAGCTCATTGACCCATCTTTAGTGGTACTTAGCGATAATGCTAGGGAGTTCGATATGGACCTGCTGAATAACTCTCGTAACAACATGGTTGATAATTACAGGACCATCAAATGGTTATTCTAGGAGGTGGAGGACCTCAAAAAAGGGCCAAAAACAAGGAGAAAGATAATAGGGAGAAGATCATTGAGGATGCGGAGATTAAAAGCATACTAAAAAAGTTGGAAGAGAACATGACTAGGGTCAAAGCTACCCTTAAGAATATTGCCGAGCAGAGATATAATATTCTTAAGGCTTCCAAAGAGCACACTAACATTATAATTGAGAAGCTGGAGGAAAAGTTAGATGGTCTGGATGTGGAGAATACAGAGGCGGGGACCGATCAGAATGCTGAACAGGGCCTGGTCAGTGTACTAGAGCCAGAACCAAGAAGATTAAGGATAAATACTTGGCGTTGGACTTCCAAAAGATCAAGGATTCGGTGTCCAACATGGAAATTCTTGAATCCAAGGTGGCTACTCTGATGGTGGATTTGTCTTGAGGGTCCCTAGTTTTATCTTCTATCACTGTTCTTTCTGATTTTTTAGAAGCTATTTTTTTGCTCTGGCCCTCTCTGGGCCTGCTTTGTCTTTTCTATTTTAGTTCATTTTAAACTATGCTTCATGATACTACTTTTGTGTTTCAGGTTTCAGGAACCCTATAAAACCTGTTTTACTTAATCAAAAACTATTGGTGTTACACTCAATCAAACACTTCAGAAAATGATTCTAGGTAATTAAGAATATCAATATTACTTACATTAACTACATATTATATTTCTACAATTAAGGATTTATCTATGTTGATTAATTAAATATACATGTCATTCCAAGTTTAGATGATGAGAAGAATAATGGATAACATATACTACCATTTTGTATTGATCTTAACCGAGCACCAGGAACAACAGATGCAATGGAGAGTAGCAAAGGTTAAAAATTATTAAATTGTTTTTCTTACAATTTTGAGACTTCAATTTATAGATTTATTTTATAACTAAAGTATGTTATGATAATGTTTTAATGACATTAGTATGGAGTATTATAATCAACACTATTACAAATAATTAATATTGTTTACTATATAATCAATAGTCTATTATATACCTAATGCCACAATGATGATCGGGGAGGAAAGAGACTATTTTAATGTGTAAGTTTATTTACCTTATATTTTGACAATGAGAGCATGGATGGAGTTGCTTGAAAATTCACAATAGATTCATCATTTATATATACATTTTATGTATAACATGAAACTATGAAAATTTTTACAATTATGGATGTTCTTGACTTTGAATTATTTGAAAATGGCATATAGTTGAGTGCTACTTTAAAAATTAAAAGTATAATACTGTTTCCATCCTCTTTCAAATTTTACTATATTTTTTTATTTGGTAGTTTGAATAACTATTTTACTTATAAATTCTCTATTGAGCCACATACTTGAGAACAACTTATTTCTTTAAGTGAAAAACAAAATAAATAATGTATAACTTCTTTTTAGTAATTGAGATTCAATATTTTCACATGTGCACATAGATCCATCAAATATAGTGAAAACTATACAATTAATGTAAATATCTTGAGTAATCCCTTAATTAAGTTATTTATAATTTAAGATCATGTCTTAAAGTAAGAATTTAATGCACATTGATTAGAACCATGTGAAATAATCATTAACATACTCATTATGTTCTTCTACACAACCATACAAATTATTCTTGAAAACATAAGGTTAGACCATAAATTAACACTTCAAAAATTATTTGAATTCATATTTCTACCCTCTTTGTGTAGTTTCTATATAGACATTGAACCATTTATCTTCAATGACATTGGTATTTTCCTATCAAATGTAATGGTAAAGCTTACATTAAGCAGATCCATAGAGTACGAACAATTCTTCTACAAAAACATAATGGCTTCTCCCAAATATAATGGTGGTTACTATGGATAAATTATATTAGTTCCTTGAGCATCCAATTTATATATTTTTTAACATGATCATCTTGTTTTATATACAATTGATTCTTATGTGAAAAATATGTTGAAAATGTTTGTCTAAAGTATCATAAATTTATAAATATTTAAAGGAATGTTTGGTTTTTTATTATGTAAAACAAGTTTTACAGGGTTCTTGAAACCCGAAAAAAAAGTATTAAAATAAGTCAAAAAGCCCAGTCTAAATGAAACGGAAACATAAGCAGAACAGGCCAACACAGGGCCAAACCAAAAAACAAACTAAGCTTCTAAAAAGAAAAAAGCACAGGGTGAGCGAAAAAGACCAGGGACATTCAAGATATGTCAACCATTAGGGTGGTCGCCGCCTTAGCCTCCAGCAGCTCCATATTGGCAGCAAATTCCTTGATCTAATAGAGATCAATCGCCAATTCATTCTCCTTTTTCTTCTTAGTACTAGCTCTGATTCTCCTGCCAGGACCCTGTTCTAGCTTCTGCTCTTTCTCCTGACCCGTGTTGGTCACATCATTTCCTTTTCTTTTTCCCCCCAATTTCTCGATGATGGCCATTGTATGTTCTTTGGACGCTTTGTTGACACTTCAAGTTCCTAGCAATGAATTTATACCAAGTTATTTAATTGTATACTAAAAATATTATTTTTCATTATTGTCACGACATAGAACTTATAATTATAGTGATGTTCTCTTTTTTGACTAGTGATTTGATCGAAAAAACTTATGACAAAAATAAATTATTAAATATAAAATAAAAAACAATTTATAATGAAAAAATTAAGTGTAAAAAATATTTATTGTAATTTTTAACTTACAATTAATAATTATAAATATTATAATATAATTATTTTATATGTTAAATTAGCTATATAATTATTTTATAATATTGCAAATTAATAATACTTTGATAATTTCTTTATTTGATATATATCTGAATACAAATAAAAATTAAAAAATATATTCATTGATAATAATACCTTTGTTAATAATACAATTCTTAATAAAAATTAAGAAATTATACCCAACTTCCCTTCATTAAAAAGTGTAAACAACAAACCAAAATGCATATTTTACCAAGGGGATAGTTGTTTTTTCCAAACTCTTGTTATATATTATGTAGTTGGTTTTAATTAACAACATGATTGTCGATAAAAATTAAGAAATTACATCTAGATTGTGTCACCTTGTGCTTCGCTGCTAGACTGACACTCTGGTACTGACTGACATTGGTGAAAGGATAGGCACTGTAGTACCATGGATGATGGTATGGTATGGTGTATACATGTTACATGGATGTCCTACAAACATTTTAGTTTGCTATTTAAACATTGCCATTTTAGGATGCCTGTCCTGATGTGTTGGCAGTTGATTCAAAGATCAATGATGGCTGGGATTTGACATTCTTTCTTAAATATTTACATAATTATCAATCGTACCATGGTATGTAATGTGTAAGTCCAAAAAGTGTGGAAGGTCAAATAGGAAAATTTTAGTCTATTTTTTTTATATTTATATACCCACTTATATAGATCCAAACATGATTGAAACAAAATTTCTAAATGAGGTAATATAATAGGACTATATTGCCAAGATGCTCATTTTGTGTTTTCTAGAGAGAGAGAGAGAGAGAGAGAGAGAGGTAAATCAGTTATCTACTAGTTTTAGTTCTTTTCTTCAATTAAGTACAAAATAACATTAAGCATAAATACAACAAGATAACATAGAATAGAACACCACAAATTTGGTTACGAGGAAACCATAATAGGTAAAAACCCCGGTGGGAATTAGCACTCATAAAGAATTGCACTAGAGTATAATGATCCCTATTAGAATATCTTACAACACTATTAGGAGTTGATCTTTACAATGTAATAAGCATAGTGATCTAAACTTCTTGACTCTTGTAGGACACTTTGATGCAAAATGGCCAAATTTGTTACATGAAAAACTTTTGAATGGTAGCTGTCCTTCATATTTTCCTTTACCTTTTCTTTCTTTCTTTGCAATCATAGCAATAATTTCTTCTAGTTCTGTATCAACTTCTTCTTTCTCAATATTACTAGAGAAGCTCAAGGATTTCTTACCATGGACTGAGGCTTTCAAAGTTGTTTCAATTTTAGGTTTTATCTTCAATCTTGATATCTCAAATGCTAATATTTTGCTGATCAAGGTTTCTCTTTTGAAGTCCTTTGAAAATTGCATGGTTTCATCCAAGATGTTTACATTGCTTTCATAATCTACTGTCAATGTAGTCATCAGTTTTTCCATTATGTCTTCCTCTAAAATTTCTCCTCCATTGTTTTTGATTCCTGGAACTGCTTCATTAATCCTCTCATTGTAAGCTCTGATGTTTTCTTCAGGTAGCATTTCTAAATTATTGTATCTTTTCTTCCATGACTTTCTGCACACATTCTTGGCTTGGATGTCTCCTTCAAACATGTCTTCTAGGTATTTCCATATTGAATAGGCTTTATCTACCTTTTTAATCTCAGAAAATTCACTATCAGATAAGGCACTAATTAGGGCTTCTTTGGCAATTGCATTTTGGGTGAATACTTCCTTTTGTTTAACAGTGGAGTCTTCTTCTGTAAGATCTTTCAAAGTAGGAACATCAATTGCGTGAGTAGAAACCTCATAGATCTCAAAACCAACACACTGTAAATATGTTATCTTTTTTTTCTTCTAGTCAAGATAATTTTCTCCATCAAACTTAGGACTCTCTTTTCTGAAGTACGCCATATGATCTGCCTTAAGTTGTTAGGCTTTCTCTCAAAGACATTTGGCTCTGATACCAATTGATAGGAACAGTCCCAAGGATAACTAAGAGGGGGAGGGGGTGAATCAGTTATCTACTAGTTTTAATTCTTTTCTTTAATTAAGTACAGAATAAAATTAAGCATAAATACAACAAGATAACATGGAATAGAACACCACAATTTTGGTTACAAGGGAATAGGAACAAGAATAGGAACACGAACAGGAACAGGAACAAGAAAGAGAAAAAGAGCCCAACAATACTATACATTCTGGGAACACACCGCCAAATTTTGAAAGGAATCTTGATGCACATGTCCTAAATGCAAAGCTACCCCAGTTGCCCCAGTGGCTGGTGGAATCAAGAAAAATAAAGGCCCCAGTAGTGCCATCAGGTGTTCCCCTCTCCTTGACCAAGATGATGGCCCAAAATGTAGAGGCTTATAAGCCTAAGAAGGCACAGACAGTCCATACCCTCCGAACTGGTCCCATAGGAAGCACGGTTGTGACAGTCGCAACACCTCCTCTAGATGCAGATGCAGCGGCCGTAAAACCCAAAGATTACACTATTACAGAAGTGGCACTGGGAAGAAGAGATAAGCAGGGTGAACTGGACCTACTGAGAGAGGCCACCAAAGCAGTGGAAGCCCGATATATTAAATAGGACCAAAAGTTGAAGGAGGAAAAAGAAACCAATGTCAATCTCCTCACACTTCTGGTGGAACTTATACAACCTTTGGCCGAGGTCCACCTGAAAAATTCTACCTCCGGATTGCCACTTTCAGAGGGTGACGTGGATTCTCCTAGGGCCATGAAAAATAAGGCCCAGGCTGTAGACGGGTGGATCACTGAGCAAATATCTGGTGTTGGGCAATTTTTAGTGGTATCACTCCTAGATCTTTATCAGATCCACCTTCTCCTCGGACAAGCAAGTGCCTTCATTGCTGTGTGGGAAATGGACTTAGGAAATTATGAGAAATGGAAGGCCAGGTTGGAGGAAATTTTCAATGCCAGAGAAGAGGCTGTCACAGAGGCAGGAATTTTGGGGGATGAAACATACGATTCCCTCCGGGCCCAGTACTCAAGACTTACCCTCAAGATTGAAGTATGCAAGGTTTTGGTTAAGGCCTTAAAAGAGAAGATAACCACCACCCAGTATCCTTTGGGGTTATTCAAAGAATTTGTGGTAAGGGTGTCACAAGTCGATCCCCTCACCACCGGGTCATGCACCTCGGAGGAATATGTCCTTGGGCAGTTTGATGAGTTCACAGAGTCACAGTACCAGGCCCCCAGGGATTTCAATGGGAAGAAGTTAACAAGGTTGTCTAAGATGATTCTTCGGATGCACGACACTGTGAAGTTGGTAGATGAATTACGGAGTAGGGACAGAGATGTTGAGGAAAAATTGGAGGCTTCGCAGTCATTGGGACAACATCAGGGGCATAGATGAAGAAGGCGTAAGCCAAGTTTTGAAAGCTTTCAAAAATAGTAAAGGGTAGCATGGTTCTTCGGATTTCAGAGATAGTCACTAGTGGGTGCATTCTTCGTATTCATTCATTATTTTGGAATGTAAGTTCCCAGATCCCATAGTTTTGAATCCAACCATTTTTTATTCTTTGAGTGACTAGTGTCCTAGTTCCCAAAGCCAACCGGTCACTTTCAAGCGAATTAATAAGGATTTCAGAAGGTGGGTAACTTCAATGAGGCATGTCAGCTCAACAAGATGGTTCTAATAGGTGGTCCCCCCAAGGCGCCGCTCAAATGTTGAACACTTGGCACATTAGAGATAGTGAGCCTCTTTTTCATTAATGAGGCATGTAGCCTCGATCCCTAGGGGATTAGATTTCTTCTTTTTTCTTATGGCTCTCTTCTCGAGGTTGATTCTTCCATTCCTCTCCCCTTGTCTTATTCTTCTAACATGTTAGACCTTCTCCGTCTCGAGGTCTTTGTAGTGTGGTGCATGTAGTACCGGCCACCAGAAATTATATTTTATTAGTTGAGTGTAAAGATAAGTTAGGTTAATTTTAGGGAAAATTTATGTATAAATAAGTCTGATCTCATTCTTAGGGTCACAAAAATTGATGATTTTGCAGTCCATAGCTAATAGCATTTCAGTGTTTCTTAGTTCTTAGTTGCAAAGCACAATGCTACTTAGTTTTTGAAGCTTTTAGTAGTTAGATGCTCCCCTGGAGCAGCCATTATTATACGCACCAGTGATGGATGGAAACATGTTAATGAAGAAAGAAGGATTCTCTCAATGATGTTGTTAGCATTCTGATCTCTGGATTAACGCTCTTTTTGTGCTATATGTTCCTTATGTCCCTCGCTCTAATGTTTTAAGTAGATTAACGACCTTCTTTTCCCTCGCTATTGGATAAGTATGAACTGCTAGTTCTATGTTTATTCAGTATTTAGTGTAGCTTGTTAGAGAATGGTTGATGAAGTGGTCCATAGGATGAAAAGTGTGAAAGTTGCACTAAAGTAGCAAATGCTGTTGAAAAGTTACTCGAGAAGTTGCAACTTTGTTCCCAACGGTCATAACCATTAAAAATATGGTTATGGTCATTCAAAATGGTCTATTTAAGATAGGAGAAGCCTATCCAAGAGAAGATTGATGAAATTGTACAATTGTACTAGACTTAACATTAAGGTCGTATTGGTCTAAGGAGACCCAAGGTTTATAAAGCACCTTGGGGACCCTTAACCTTGCAAAATGGACCAAATAACATCGATAGGATGGTCTTGAGGATCCAACCTTATTACATCAAATGAACCCTTGGAAGGCATGATGTGGTGCTCTACACCATAATCCTAATTGAATTCTAATACTAACTATAACTATATTTAAACTCTTACCATTATCAAACCCTAATCTTGACAATATATCTAATCTATACCTAATGGAACCCTACACCTAATTAAATCTTTATACTATTATAAGTCAAGCCTCAATTAAATTATAAACTTAACATTAAAGCCAAGCTTTTATTATAAAAACCTTAACCCTTACCCCATGCTTTACATGTGAAATTGAAACCTATTTGAATCCTAACACTATCTCTAATCCTAATTAAACACTAATTCAATTATAATATTAACACTTTTATCAATTGAACCCTAGCCCTAATCTTAACCCTAATTTAAATTGAACCTCGATCTCTGCTCTAAGAATAATAATTAGGTCATAATAAAGCTTAGTTTTAAGAGTAAGTTTGACCCCAAACTTAATCCTAAACTTAATCCTACAATAATTTATACCTAATTATAACCTAACCCTAAATTTACCTTTAGTCCTAGAATTAAGCCCTATCTCGAACTTGATCCCTAATCTAACCATGATCAAACTCTAATATAACAAAACCCTACTCGTAATAAAACCCTAACACTACCATACTCAAACCATACACCTAACTACAATCAAACCCTAATATAACCATAATTAAAGCCCTAATCCTAATTCAGCCATATTTAAACCTTAGATTTAAGAATATATTAACTTTTTATTATCTTTCATGTTTCACAATGATTATGTATGTGTCTCTATATTAGGTTTCATATGCTTAAAAGACTGAAATAGCCTTCATCGGAGATGTTAGAAAGTTGCCCAATTTAATCAAAACCTAACTAACTCTAGAATTTCCTCGCCAATTTAAATTTTTCTCCCTGCCCACTTAAACTATTTGTGAGAGTGCCTTTGAGGAAATAGAATCTCGTGATGCAATGATTGTAGGATGTGTACAAAATAGATTTGTCGAAGCCGATTTAGAAGCATTGAAGAAGAACGGAATTCCAAAACCCTTTTCAGGTTCGTTCGGCGGCTATGCCAGAATCAGCGTAGTCTCCTGGGGTTGGCACGAACAAGATTAACCGCATAATCCATCACAAAAGGTTTCTTCGACATAATATTGATGGCTTTGTTATGGAGCATGGGGCTCTGAATCGAACTGGACTGCTAATACAACTTTGTTAGGTTGTAAGCGCTTGCTGTATCTTGAAGACATTATGGCTAAGCAGGACAACGAATTTCATACCATGGGTGGGAGCGGTAAAAATAAACAAGGTCCGAATGTGGTGTGAGTAATAAGAAATTTAATAAATATTATTTATTTTCACTGTCCTTGCTCTTTTGTTGGAATAAAGGTGTGGCTTTGGTAGGGCATGTTGAGAAAATATTAAAATTAGTGGCGACTCTGTTGTAAGGGAGGTTTTTATGCTGGTCAAACAATTCCCAGTGCACCATTTCTCATTTATATTAAAATTAGAGGTGACTCACTATTGGAAGGGAGGTATTTATGCTGGTCAAACAATTCCAAGTGCATCTTTTCTCATTTGTACTATTCTTCAATTTTCAAGGGTGTCTTATTCTTCTCAATTTCAGAATAAGTTTATATGTAGAGAGAGTTGTGATAGTGATCATAATAGACATGTGTGTAGGTGGATACTATGCTATTGGAAGAACTCACTTTGATCTGAGTGGCACTGCTTTTGGTCATATGGATCTAGTAGGCTAAATCACTTGTATTCTAAAAATTGGCAAGCTTCCTATTCTTTACAGATGGACAAAATGTGAGTATCCTAGAAGAAATATCACATTCGATGCGAATGAGAGCTCAATGGAATACATGTATTCCATTTTGATTGAATATATAGATGGTGATGGAGATGTGGGAGGCATGCATGTGAAAGAGGTAGAATTGGAGACATGGATGGAAATAAGGCACTTGTGGTGAACAAAATCATGTGGGTTTGTTAGCTTGAGTATGGTATCTTCAAACTTCACAATTAGTTTCTTGACGACATTTTGTACACAAAATTATACTATAAAAGATACATTTATAAGTGGAATAGAACATCTTCTCAAGTTTATTTATTGTCATAGTCATACATTCTCAGTCTCATCTATGTTATACTTGATAGAGGTTCTAGGGATCATAGAGATTCACAACAAACATCTGATGGCTAGAGTTTAAAAGAGGGTTTATAGGAGGCTAGAGGGAACAAAGGTAGAAGGTTTTTTATCATCCTTAGATGGCTTCTCTCTCAGGGATGATTCATTGCACGAGAACCACCATTTGTGTCTCTGAAGAAAAAAAGCGGCTTGGCATATTTGTCCCTGAAGAAAAGAGGGGGCTTAACATATTTGTGTCCCTAAATAAAAGTGGGAGCTTGGCATCATTATTGTCCCTTCAAGGAGCAAAGCAGAGAGATTTTGTTGGTGATCTGTTGAGCACTCGAGGAGGCATTTGTCACACTTGGAGGAAGTGTGGACTTTCAAAGGAATAGTTGTCTCATGTACAAATATATGGTTGTTGATTTGTATAACATAGGAGGGATTATTTCCATAGCACTTGACGAGGCATTAAACACACTTAGAGGAGATGTGGACTTTAGGAAGAAAGGTGTCTTATGTGCAACACTAGAGGAGGCATCAGATGCACTCTGAGTAGATGTGGAATTTTGGAGGAAATTTATCTCATTGTGCATGGGAGGTGGGAACACTCATGTTGTGAAGATGGTTTCAAGTTATACAATCAAGAGATCCACTGATGCAATTAGTTCGATGTTTCTTGAGCGAGCGAGGAGGATTGGTGAAGACGCTTCATCAAAGTCTTCAAAAGGGTGGGGTTCAAAACCCTTGCACTATTCCACTCTTGTTTGAATTAATGTAATAAGGGGGTAATGGTTGCATAGTTCATTAATTATTTAGGTTTAGGTTAGTTTTATAAATTAGATAAAAATAAATGTTAGTAGTTAACAAATAAGTTAGTTGATAAGGTATTCTTGTAAGGTAGTTTGAAACAGGAATGCAAGGCTTTATATGCCACATGAATGTAATGAAATATCATCTCGATTGAATCAATTTTTCTGATTTAATATATAAATTTGTAATGATACTATAGTTTCCAGATTATTCTTTTGTCAAGCTTTGTTCTCCCAACTTTTCCAAGAGGTCAAGCCCTCGGACATGAGTTAAAGAACCATGCAATATATTTATATGGACATGATTATCCCCAATAAAATTGAAGGACAATTTAGAACATTTAGTAATACAATTGGTTAAAATGATGTAATTTTTTAATATCATTTTTTTTCATCATCAATTTAGATCTTATTTCTAGAATTTAAAAACAATAATGACAATTACGTTTCTAATAAAAAACTTTTATAGTAATAAATTGTAAAATAATGATACAAAATTACACAGCTATTTTTTAGAAGTACTTTGACTATTATTTATTTGATTACAAATATTAAATAAAAATAAATAAAAGACTATATGTTTTTGAAAACTTGATTACTTTTTATGTTACAAAATTATATAGACAAACTATGGAAGAAACTTTACTAAAAATATCTACGTTAAAATTCAAGGATCACAAAAATGATTGATTTTGAAAAATAAAATATTTGTTTAAAATTTAAATATCACAATTTTAATAAAATATTACAATTTTAATATAAACAAAAGATAATATACAATCTATTCTAATAGGATCTCAATGATGTTGAAATTCTAAACTTTGATTTTATTCCAATCTTATTTACCTTCTTTTAACCTTTCCTCTAACTCACCTATTGCGTAAGAAACCTCTATCCCCTTTAGTCTCTTCCTCAACTCACACCCCTATGAAACTTTCTTCACCCATGGATATCTATTTACCCCTAGTGCTTCAGGAAACTTCTATCATGATGTTAAGATTATAAACTTTAAATTTATGCCAATCTTCGCCACCTACCATTAACCTCTCCTCTAACTCACCACTTGCTCCGGAAACCCCTATCGTCTTTAGACTCTTCAACCACTCCCATCCTTCTGCAACTTTCTTCACCCGTGGACAATCATATATCCCCACTACCTCAACACGCTGCATCGCTCCCTCCTCCAACGCCGGCAACTCCTCCAAAAGAGAGAAGCCTTAAATAATGAGTGTAACCAGCTTAGGAAATCCCCCACACTCGCCAAAGTTTTCTGGCAATTCTCTGCATCTGGAATCCCCAGTCAAAATCAATGATTGCAGGTTGGGCATGTTTTGAAGCGACGGATAACCATTGCAATCAAACAATGAAAGTTCTGTGAGATTTACCAGGCCACATATCCAACTTGGCACAGAGAAATGACAAAGCAAAAGTTGTTTAAGATCTTTCATAACTTTCATTTTCTCTGGAAATGCTGGAAGACTGGTTTCTTCCATATCACCCTCCCGTGAATGAATCCTATTAAAACAATAAAGAATACTCATTTTCACCAGACGCTCAAGGATACCATCTTCTACACTTCTCAAGGCAAGTTCATCTTCTAGACTAGACCATATTTCCTGCAGATTGATTAAGTTGCTGAGGTCTTTAACATTTAAGTAGTCATTCTCTTTACTAGACAGTGGGAAGATGTGTGATCTCCGTGTCCTCAGATGTACAAGATTTGATATCCCTTTGGGCATATAACTGTAATCAACTTCTTCTGAGCAGTCGTGTACATCGAGATAGGAAAGAGATTTGAGGTCACCTATCCACTCAGGTACACGTTGTAGTGAAGTGCACACAGAAACATCAAGATAATCAAGACTCTTGAGTCTTCTAACACAATCTGGAACCTCTTTGATCATTGTTGTAGACAAATTCAGAACCTTGAGAAGCTTCAATTTCCCAACACTTTTTGGTAGTGTAGAGATGGCAGTACCGCTCAAGTCGAGAACCCGGAGTACTCTGAGGCGTTCAAATAATTAAGTGTAGAGATGGCAGTACCGCTCAAGTCGAGAACCCGGAGTACTCTGAGACGTTCAAATAATTGTTCTGGAATGCTTGTAATTCCTGGATTCTGAGAGAATGAGAGAGTGCGGAGAAAACGCTGATCATGGAGACAGCTTTCTGAAATTGCATCATTCGTTATGCCCTTTTTAGACAATAGTAACCTGCGACAGCTTGTTTTTCTCACTGGAAGATCAAATTCACACTTATATTCTTTACTTATATTAATAACCAGATCAAGAAACAAGTCATGAACAGTGTAACAAAAGTCAATTCTGTCTGTTTCCAACAGACAGAGATTTTGAAGTTGTTGTAAGTAACCCAACCCAATATCACACTGTTCCATGTCCCTTTCTTGTCGAATAAACCCTTCGGCGATCCACAAATATATCAAATATTCCTGGTGTATATATTTGTCCTGTTTTACTGAAGAAAAAGATATACTTGTGTCCTCTGGAAAGAAAGAAAAATAAGCAAAGAAAGCTTTGAGATAAGGAGGAAGAGAATAGTAACTCAGCTTGAGGATTTGCATTGTGGAGTCCTCTGCTCTGACTACATCCCACAATTGCCTAAGTTTTGATTGCCAGACCCGTATGTCCCAACAACCTGCCATGGATGCTGCAACCGCCTTAACTGCCAAGGGCAACCTCCCACATTCTTCTACAATTTGATAAGCCAACATCTCCAGGTGCTCGGGTGGCCTATTTCCCTCACAATCGGGGAAGGCAAACAGGCAAAACAGATCCCAACTCTCTTCCTCCAAGAGTAGTTCCATCTCATAAATATGACCTCTCATGTTCGCAGCAACATCTCTTTCTCTGGTGGTAACCACAATTTTACACTGGTTATTACCCCCAGTGGGAAGACCAAGCCTTTGAATGAAGTCACCTCGTACACTACTCTTCCACACATCATCCAGAACAATCAAACACCTCCTGCCCTCTAGATGCTCGTAAATCAACTCAGCAACTCGCACATCACTTATACCACTATCTAATTGCAAATTAATGTAGGAAGCCAAGTCACACTGCAATGTTCTAAGAGAAGAAGTCTGCGAAACAGAAATCCAGGCAGAATGCTCATGCCCATATTTTGTTCTATTGTAGACATTCTGCATAAGGAAGGTCAGGCTGCTCATACCCACGACGGCAACAACACCAACAGCAGGGTCCTCTAACAATCTCTCTATGTCCTCCACTTTCTCCTCCACTACAACTGCTTGTACTGAATCAGGCTTGCTCCCTCTTCTGAACTCTCTTCCTCCTTTTCTCTCTCTTTCGGAATTACTGGTTGAAGGCTGGTTTGAATTCAACACTTGACGCACAAGATTGAGCTTGCCTGCCTTTTGAATAGTAGAGCTCATCCTCTCTTTTAGATCTTGAATCCTCTTCCCCATCTTACGCCGGAAGATTGATTGAGTACAGCAGCAGAAACATGATTGAATGGGCGTTGTATACAGAGGCTGAACAGTGCACTCATCAACGATATCTTCTGCATCAAGAGCAATATCACTCACTTCCGACAGCCATCGTTTTCCAGAAGCATTGAGCGCACTTTGGTAATCTGCAGCTTGTAGATAGTCAGATATATCAGTAAGCCTCATCTGCAACCATTCAAAGTCCTCTTGGAAATTGAACACCAGCGTTGCTTCATTCACTACAATCTCGCCGAGCTTTCCAACCACGGCTTTGGCAATATAAACAACAAGTCCTTCCGCCATCTTTGATTTTTTACAGAGACTCTGGACTTAAAAGAGAATATAATTGAATAGCAATGCAATTCAAACTTGAATGTGAGTATAAACTTGTACAATTGGGTCTGTTTGGTGTCAAGCATTAATCTGGAATAAGCATTAGTTAATGCTAGAATAATTTAATTCTCTGTTTGTGGCATTTTTTGAATTTTCGAATTAGAAAACTAATCTCCATTTTGGGGCCAATGCTTGCATTAGTTAATTCTTTAATAAGGGCCCGTTTGGCAGCTGGAATACCATATCATGGATATGGTCAATTCATGAAGATGCTGCATATTCAGGAAGATGCTTATCCTCAAAATGAAATCCGGAATATGGTCTGACTCGTTTGGTTCATCCGGAAGATGAATGAGAAGATGCATTAAGGAATTTTAATTCTTTATTTTTTAATTTCTTTGAATATGGTGTGTATATATACATACATACATGTGCGTGTATACACACACACACATATATATACACATGTGTATATATACACACATACATGTGTGTATATAAACACACATACACACCATACATATACACATACAAGTGTGTATCCATGTATACACATATACACACATACACACATTTGTGTATATATACACATATATATACATGTGTGTATATACACACACCATACATATGTGTATATACACACATACATGTATGCATATATACACAACATGCGTATATACACATGTGTGTATATACACACATGTATATATATATACATCCTTATAGCAATATAATATACATCTTTATAGTCACGGATCCCACGAAATATTAAATTTGCTTTTGTAAAAATTGGAATTGGAATTCGAAATTCCAATTCCACCTATTTAGGTGAAAGATGATATTCCCATTTTGGGGGCAAAATGAGAATTTCGGAATTCCAATTCCATTTTTTTTCAAGGACCCAAACATGGAATTTGGCATTATCCAGAATTAGATAATGCCAATTCCGGTCCAATTCCTGCTACCAAACGGGCCCTAAAAATGCTAGAATTCATTTCTTATTCAAGAATAAGCTATTTATGGATTCAAATTTATTTTTTTAAATTAATTTAAAAAAAAAATAAAAAAACTTGAATA